>PVIY010019705.1:0-45366 GCA_004026745.1 Myrmecophaga tridactyla
CCTTTACACTTTTGATGTGTACTTGTTTATCATTTCATAGAATATCTGTCAATTTATGTTTCTCGGATTATCCGAGATTAGATTAGGTTAAGGTAACGCTTTTCAGCAAGAATACCACAGAAGTGATGCCATCTCTATCTCAGTGTATCATATCAAGGAGGACATGAGGTTGTAATGTCTTATTGTGGGTAATGTTAATATTTTTTTTTTTTTTAAGAGAGACACCTTTAAATCAAGGGTACTCCACTGCCAAACTAAAGGCTCATGAAAGTTTCTTGCTTCAGCCTTAGAGAACTGTTCAGTGACTCTCCTTAGTTTCCCCTCTCTCAAGTACACTCCTCCAGATGAAGAGGGGAGTGCAGAAGGATTAGAAACAAAAGGCCCTTTTAACATTTCCTGTTCCACTAGACTTTAACCCCACAGTCTTACAGTCTTAAGGTATTAAGGTGTCAGGCCCTGGCCAGGGACAACTCAGGTGGTTTTGCAAGTTTCTTCACCTTCAGAGTGTGATGACCTCAAGAGAGAGCTCAGTCAGTCTAAATATGTCTGAGGGGAGGTGGGGTAGGGGCTGGAAGGGAGAAGGGGAGTCACTGGCTCCATTAGGCAGATCCCAGAGAGAGAAGAGGCCAGGTTCCTTTCGCAACCAAGACATGTGTGGTAAGGCTATTCAAAATTAAATAAACACAGGGCTTTAAGGACTTAGGTGCCCAGGTCTTTCTACCCTGGCAGGAACAAGGCTCCTCTTGGAACTATCCAGGGTTCTGAAATATATCTGCCTGAAGATCTCAGAAGCTGTGGACAAGAGCCCTGCTTGCTAGTTAATGCCCACCTTAAATGCCACTGGCTCATCCCTGCCCATCACTAAAACCAACTGCTGCTTGGACCCATGGCCTGCATGGCCTAAAGTAGCTCAGGCATGATTCCAATCACTCTCTATGGTTGCAGCCTGGGCTTCAGGCCAGCAACCTGGCTCTCTGTCCAGATTTTCAACAAGGGATAAGGCTGAGGATCTTAGTATACGAGAAAAAATATCTCCCAGTCCCTCTAGAGGCTCAGGACAAAGTGTGTCTGGCTCAGGGACAAAATGGTCATACAGGGGAGGGGAGTTCTCCGTGAGATACCTCCTCAGACAGCTCAGCAACTCCTTCCCTCACCTCAGGAGCTGCTTCACAAGAGTATGCACACACACGTGCACACTTGCATGCATCTTGTGCCAGATAATCTGTCCTATCACTGCAGAGTCTGTACTGCCTCAGGAAGGGTAGAGTCTCCTTTGTTTTCACTTGAACAGATGCACCTGCTTTGTACCCATCATATATAGTTCAGAAGTTTGGCAAAAAGCACCAAGTTAAAGCTTAAACGTTATCTTTTTCTGATTTCAAGAGTAGTACATAGTCACTGTAAAAAAGTCCTAAGTATAGTACCAAGAAGAGAAAAAAATCATCATTCTTAATCCTACCATCCAGAGCTATCCAATGCTATCCTGCTGGGACAAAGGTTGGGTCCTTGCATGTAGGGGCATGTGCACGTGCATGTGTGCGAGTGTTGGTACATGGAAGTATAATGGTTAAAAGCATGGGTTCAGGCACACTGTTTCCATAATTTACTTATCTGTATGTTCTTGACTAATTTAGTAATCTCTTTGGGCCTCAGTGTTTCGGTTTTTAAAAAATCTTTAACATGAAAAAAAAATAACAGCATCTGTCTCAGGGTATTCTGGGGGATTAAATTAGTTAATTTATATAAAGTGTTTGCTGCAGTCCCATACACATGATAAGCCATCAATAAATGGTACCTTTTATCACATGCACCTACCAGAGATCATTCCATACATACTGTTTAATGACTTTTCAAAACACTGATTGTTCTCCATCTCAGATAAAATCTGAAGAGATGAGTAAGTAGTTCATCCTACTTCATCCCATCTCTGTTCTAACTTAGCACTCCACCATGAGGGAAGAGCTGGGACTTGGATAACAGACTAGCTCCAGCCATCATTTCCTGCCTCTATGTCTGTGAGTGTCTCATTTCTCCTCCAGGGGTTCCTTCCCCCTTGTACCCACAGAAGCCAATCTGCCTGGCCTGGGCAAGCCTGTTTCCTCACTCTCTGAGTCCTGGAAATTTGATTTCTATATCTACCATCCCCACCTCTCCTTACCTGTTCTAATAACACTGCTCTGTCTGAGGTCAGCATTGAGCTCCTAGTTAAAACCCACTGACCTTTTATCAGTCTTCATCTTCCATAACCTCTTGGTATGACTGGACAAGGCTGATTAGATTTTTCGGAAACTCTATTGTCCCTTGCTTCTATGCAGATACTTTATCCTTTTCCTTATTGATCAGCTTCCTCATTCCTCCTCTTGACATAGGAGTGTGGTCATTGGCTCTCTTTCCACATGCTGTCTCCTGGCATTCCATATAGACCTGTACATTTCAACTAACATCTCGCCAGGTTTTACTCCCAAATCTATATCTAGCCCAGATTTCTCTCTTAAGCTCCAGACCACAGCTCCAACTGTATACTACTTCCAAGGACCCCTTCCCCCAGCTAGTTCTTCTTTTAACTATCCTTATCTTGTTAATGGCACAATCACCTTATTAGTTAAATAAGCTAAAAAAAATGGGGTGGGAGATGTCATTTAAAAAAACTTTTCATTTTGAAATAATTTTAGATTTATAGAAGTATTATAAAGATAGTCCAGAGAGTTCTTTTATACCCTTCATACAGCTTTCCCTAATGTTAGTATCTTACATAACCATGGCACATTTATCAAAACTAAGACACTAACACTGAACCAATACTATTAACTAAACTACAGACTTTATGCAAATTTCTCCAGTTTTCCCACTCATATCTCTCTGTTCCAGGATCCACAGTGCATTTAACTTAACATATCCCCTTAGTTTCTGAATCTTTCCTTGATTTTCATGACCTTAACTTTTGAAGAGTATCAGGTAGGTATTTTGTAGAATTTGCCTCCAATATGGGTTTGCCTGGTGTCTTCTCATGATTAGACTCAGGTTATGGATTTTGGGGACAAATACCACATAGGTGATATGTCCTTCTCAATCACATCATATTAGGGTATGGTAGCAGTAAGACTTATTACAAGGTTAATCTTAATCAATTAAGGTGGTATTTGCCAAGTTTTTCATCTATAAGGTTATTTTTCTTTTCTTACCATACTCAATTTATCAGAAGCATTTCATTACGTCCAGCTCACACTCAAGGGGTGGGTAATTAAGTTCCACCTCCTAGAGAAAGGAGCATCAAAGAATTGTGGACATATGTTAAAACCTCCATAGTAATTAACACATATTTTAGGGGAGATTCTTATTTGCTACACAAATCTTCTTTCTCCTTTAACTTTCACTCATTACTCTTAGCATTCATCTGGGGATTTTGCCTGCAACAACAATTACTATGATGATCTTATGCTAATTTTTCTATTTCCCTCATTCTTTCTACAAATAAGTGTAAAAGCTTTAATATAATTTGATAGGTAAATATAAAAATTTTTGTATATAAAAATTGGAATTCTTCTGGAAGGAAGATTTGTCCCTTCTCCTCCATTCATTCATTCAATCAATCGTTTATTTATGTCAGTATAGACTCACAGATATTTGTTTTATTTTGGGGTTATAATCTAAAACTACTTTTCTTTTCTCAAATCGTTCCACTTATGACTATTAGGAGTCTTTCAGTTGGGCTCTGTGTCCTTTTGACCTGCATGGGGGTTATGTGACCCACCTCTTTCCCATTCTAGTAAGCCAAACATGAGCCTATGGTAGCACTTTCTTCAAAATAGCTAACATTAATCTTTTTTAAAAAAACATCCCCTCAGCCAACATTCTGCTTCAGGTCACTGCAGTGATAACCCACTCATCTCCCCAATTTGTTTCTTCTTCCTCCAACTCACCCTGAGCATTACTATTAACCACTCTAATGGGAATTAAACACTGCTCTGATTATACTAGGCCCTTGCTCAAGACCCTTCAATGGTTCCCACTACTTTAAAAAGTCCTCAATCTGACATTCAATAGTTTTATCAATATACCCCCAATTTACCAATCTAGCTCCTTCTCTGATTGCCCATCTTTCCAAGTCCTTTGTTCTCTTTGCCCCAACTGCCAACCATATATGTAGATGACTTCGAATTTCTATTTCTAGTCCTGACTACATCATTTTAAGCCATTAAAAAACTTTATTGGTTCCTTTAACTTAAGAAAGTAATACAAAGTATATATACATATATATATTTAAAACTGCAAAAATTAAAAAAGATAAAAAATAAAAACAAGGAAAAAACAAAACAAAAAAAGTAATACATGTGTAATGGGAAAAATTAAAACAATACAAAAGTGGACGGAGTAGAAAATGAGTCCTGACTCTCTCTGTCCTCCCCTTCCCCATCTTGGTTTTAAGAATGGAGTGGCCTTTCTAGATTCCTTAGTGCCTTCCTTATCTCTCTGTTACTACAGCAAACAGATTTGGAGACATGCTTCTTGTTTGACTTTAGAATTCAAATCAGATAAAGTTAAATTCAGAAAAACATGGATCTCTATGTTTGTATGACAACTTAATGCTTTCAAATATTTTTCCGTGTTATTATCTCATTTACTCTCTTAAAATCCTAAGAGATAGAAATAGCATCTATTATTTATCCCCATGTTACAGAGAAAAAGCTGAAAACCTGCAAAACTGAGTAGCTCCCCTAAAAGTCCCTAGCCAGGGCTAGGACCCAAGTTTCCTGGGCCCTTTCTATTTTACCACGTAGGAAGGCCCTACTGAAAACCACAGCACAGTGAGTAGCAACATTAATGGGAGGGAGGCTGGACCAATGAGGACCACTCAGAACGTTCTAACATTAGTGACCAAGGCTTTAACCTAGGGAATGTGAGAATAATTTTGTTCCCTTGCTTCCCTTTTATGATGAAGGTGAGACTCTAAACAGGGAATAAGAAATAAGTATGTATCAGATTATGTTGATGGCTTTCTAGTTCTAAAGAAGTGCCCATCCCCTAAAATCTCTAGGGTTCTGCAGAATTTGAGAAGGAAATAAGAAGGTGTGAGTGATGTATGGCAGACCAAAGTTGTGAGTGCCCAGCAGGACGAGGAGTGGCTAGACAACTACAGGTTATCTGACAGCGTTTCCATACTCGATCCGCCTCACCAACATGTTGGTGTGTATACCTGATTCCAAAATACAAGAATTATGAGTCAAGGCCTATGTTTTCTGGGGAGGCATGACACAGTAGAAAGAGCATATTTTTTGACCGTCTGTTTCCCAAAAAGGGAAAAATATACATCAGATAAAAAGGCAATACTGGTTTGTCATAACAAATTCAGACGATATAGATGTGAATAAAGAACATGAAAGTTACCTCCTGTAACTCGGAACTGTTACCAGTCTACTGTATATATGTAGACTTTTACAGTGTATATTCAAATATATAAATTACACATGGTGGAATCTGATTATTCATATTCCACATTTATATATAAAAATTTGCTTTTATTACTTGTTAATATATCATAAACATCTTCTTATGTCAATCTATATTAGAATTTACCTCCTTTTTTTGAAAGGCTGCCTATATTATGCTGTGTGCTAGATATAGTATACTTTATTTAATCTGTCCCCTCTGAAGGAGTCTGAAGTTGCTCGATTACTCCTTCTTTCTCACTATTACAAACACTGTTGCAGTAAACTGTCTTGTAAAATAGTCTTTATACATTTTCATACTATTTCTTTTGTTTAACAAATTCCTAGGAGTTGCTGAGGAGGTCAATGGGCATTTACACATTATGTTTTGAAACACCTTGCCCATTGCCTTTTGAGAGAGGCTGTGACAGTGTAGACTCTCACCAGCTGGGTGTGGGGGGTGCTTCAGTTTTGAAGTCAGAATTAGTTCTACAATCCACTGACTGTATAACCTTTGGCAAGTTACCTGTCTTAATGTCCCCTTCCTCTCCATGGGCATATTCCCTACTTTGCAGGGCCATTATTATTTTCTTTTTTTCACAATCACACAGTCACATTGTGAAAGCTATATCATTATTCAGTCATCATCAAGAAACATGGCTACTGGAACACAGCTCTACATTTTCAGGCAGTTCCCTCCAGCCTAGGGCCATTATTATTAAATGGAATAATGTACGTAAAACGTCTTATAGCATGCTTGACACATACAACAAACTAGTAGTTATTTTTTGTTTTTATGCTGCTTTCTCCTTATTTACTAGTTTTCAACTAAAGTTTTGTCAGTCCCTGTTTCCCCGTCACCAAAAAGTATTTGGGTTACTGACTGAGTTGAACTTTACTAATCAACGACAAAAGCTACTGTCCTCTTACTGAGGCTGAGCTTCCTTGGAAAGCCTTGAAGCCAATTTCCAGAGCTCTCTTTAGTGACTAACTCACAAAGAGACAAAAACTACTCCCCTCCTCTCAGATAGCTTTACTAGGACCTTAATCAGGCCATGCATACTCCCCAGAACACTGCTCATCAGGCCATTTCAACAGTAGGCCCTTTTGCTCTTTAAAACAGGACACTACTTTAAGCCCTGGAGGCTACAAAGGGCACGGGGGGGGGAACAGGGAGAGATAGACCCTGAGACACGTGCATCCTGGGACACTGAGGAATCCAGGTTGAATTCCCTTCCCTGTGCCCTTGCAGATTCCTGCCCCAAAGTGAGAGGGCTGGAACTGTATCATGGCTTCTTGAACTTTAAAGTTCCCCAAAATATTGACTTACAGTTTAAATTAACCAATACCCAGTGGAGAAGCCTGGATCCAGTAACAACTCTCCAAGCTGCCAAAAGGGGGCAGTATAGGGTTATGGTTAAGAGCACTGGCTTTGGCTCCACATGCCCGGGCTTAAAACGTGGTTTTGCCACTTACTTGCTGCGTGATGTTGGTTCTCACTTTCCTCCTCTGTAGATTAAGTGTTTACCTTCTTTGTAGAGTAGAGAGAATTAAATGAAATGCCATGTATTTGGCGGCAGACACGTAGCAAGTGCCCATAAACAGCAAGACACACAAATGCAGAGAGCATGGTAGAATATGATAGAATCAGATGTGACTAGGGCTACCAAGAAAAAGGAGATGAGAAGATTGAATTGCCTAGAATTCATGCATTCATTAATTAATTCATTCCTTCCAAAGATATCTAGTGAATGTCTACCATGTGTAAGGTACTTTGCAAGGCACAGGAGACATAAGGGGGAATAAATATAAATATGGTCTCGGATGCACAGGTAGTTCAGTGGTTCGAATGCCTGCCTTCCATGTGGGAGACCCGGGTTCGATTCCTGGATCATGCACATAAATAAATAAATAAATAAATAAATAAATAAATAAATAAATATGGTCTCTGCCTTCATGAAAGTTAGCCTTCAGTAGGGCCCATTTTAATAGAATATCATATAAACACATTTAAAATTATAAATGTGAAAGGTTCAATAAAGAGAAGACTAATCAAGTCTAGGGCTTAAGGGAAACCCTTCGTGATGAAATTATAGCTGAGCTAAGATCTGAGGGATGAACAGGAGTCAACAACAACAAATAAGGTAGAACAAGGAATTCATTCAGGTAGAAGCAATAGCATGTGCAAAGGCCCCACAGGAAAAGCCAGCAAAGCTGGATTCAATGATGGGGGTAGGATGGTATGAGATAAGATAGAAAGAAAGGCAAGAACCAAACTACATAACCCTTTGTAGGCCATATTAGGGGTTTAAGACTTCATAGTAAGAGTGAGAGGAAGCTGTTGAAACATAAGGGGCTATTCTAGGCTTCCCTGCAATTTGGCAACTTTCCTTTGATATTTCCTTTCCACGGGGATGAAAGGGATAGGGCTTCACACATTTCCTGATCCGACTACTCAGGAGAGGGAACAAAGAAGTTATCAACTACAGGTCCTTTCCTAAAACAAAATGAGGCCTTCTGGATTCTCAGGGACTAAGGAAGAGCTAGACATAAGGAGGAATGGAGGTAGGGCATGCAGGACTGTGAGATTCTGTCCAGAAAAACTATATTGGGTGACTGGCTGTCACTACAGAACCCTTAATGTTTTCTGGCCGCTGCTTAGCCAGGTCCTTAGCCAGCCTTCATCTCTCAGACTTCCTACCTCAGCAGGTGCTCCATTGCATTGGACATAATGACTAATTAGATTGGTCTGTGGGGGGTGCAGCACTCCTGTGAGCACAGGCAGGGTCCAGGGGTGGGTACAGTTTTGCAAGAAGCTGCTCTGTGTGCCTTCCTGGTTAGCTGGCTTGAAGTAGCCATGGGGCATTCACTGTGTTTGTCTGGGACACACGCATATGCAGAAGCACAGTCTCTATCGTCTCTCCTCTGTGAAGAGAGAATCTAGGTGTGAAGAGTCTGGGGCCACGCAGGAATGTTAAAGGACCAGAAGGTCTTGGCTAGAAAGGAAAGGGCCTATGCTAGAGCTGCCTATCCCACACCTCCTCCCAACCTCTCCAGGCCTACGGCCCAGCTAAACAGGAAACCAGCTTGGGTCCCTGCCAGGGCCTAGGCTGGGGCAGGAAGCTCTGAAACAAGTGAAAAAGACCCTCCTCAGTATAGAAGGCTGCTCAGAAATCCCTGAGAAGGCAAAGTAAACTCAGCCCCTGCTGAACATTCCTTTCCCAGAGGAGGAAAAGACTAGAGCTGCCTCCACTCCCTACCATGGGTCAAGCCTCGCCCTAACAGAATTCATAGAGAACAGACCCAAGCGCTTCATGAGAGGAGACACTACTGTCTCAGTGTCAGGAGAACAGACTCCAAGTGAGCACCCTCGCCTCACAAAAGCACAGGTCCCCAGTGAAGCAGAGTGGGGTAAGTGTGATCTAAATACACATAGGGCCATCTTGGATGGGTAAGGAAGGAAACCACGGTATGGGATAAGGATAGAGGTGGAAAAAGTGGACCCGAAGGTCAAAGATCCAGGAACCAGGTGTTTTCTCTAGTGGATAAATGAAGAAAACAGGAGTCCTTGACTGCAAATGTGAAGGGAACTCCTGTTGCAAAGTAGATTAAGGCAGTAACCATTAATGCTTTATAAAACCATTAGGCAAAAGGTTGAAGAACAGATCAGGTTGACTGCATCACTAATTAACCTGAAGATCACAAGAAGTAGGACAATCATATGTTGTGTGTCTCATGATATGTTGAAATAGAAAGTACACAGCACTTCTTCTTCAGAAGAATTCTTCACAAAAATTTGAATCTGAATCTGATCAAACTTTGAGATCTATCAGTTTTCAAATACACAGGGGGCAGAAGAGCAGGATGAAAAACTCCACAGAGATATGACCAACAAAACAGAATGTGGGAAACTACAGTAAAAAAGGACTAAATTTCTTTACCAAATAAACTGTAATAAAAGAAAAAGTGGTAACAGGAACTATACATTAAAGAGACATATAAAGCAAATGCAAATGTAGGCCTGATTTCAAACAAATCGACTAGATTTTTTTATGAGGTTAAGGAAATGTTGTTTTTAGGTATGATAATGGCCTTATAGTTATGTTAAAAATAATGTATTTTAGAGAAACATACCACAACAATATATACAAAACAACAAAATTATCCCTGTGTTGAGAATTGCTGAAGTTAGGTAATGAGTATATTTAGCCTTTTTCTCTACTTTTGTGTACGTTTGAAACTTTCCATGATAAAATGTTTTTAAAAATGTGAAAACAAACTGTAACCCATACCAAACTTTAAAATCTGTTGTATGACTACTTGTTAAAATGTACTTGGAGGGCGGCTGCTGTGGCTCAGCAGGCAGAGCTCCAACCTGCCGTGCTGGAGATCTGGAGTTTGATCCCTGGTGCCTCCTGCCCATATGCAAATTAAAAAAAAAAATTCTAAAAAAAAATGTACTTGGAAATTTATTGTTTTTTTATATATATGTTATATGTCACAATAAAAAAAAATGTGAAAACAACAAACTGGAAACTGCCTCCTTCTTGAGCCCACTGACCTGTGGGAAGAGTAGTAGCAACATGGATCTTTTCAAATGTTTTTCTGAGCCCTTCTGAAGCAGAAACAACAATAGGAAATCCTCCGTCAGCAGCAGCAGTGAGGCTTCCTAGGCAGTGAGGGCCCACTCTACCAACAGGACTCTGGAACAGCCATAACAGGGAGGGGTAGAGGCAGGGCCTCAGCTGCCCTGTGTGGCTTCCTCCAGGTCAGGACCACTCAATGGGACCATGGGGAGCACGGAACACTTCTGTATTCAGCTATTCTCACCAGGACACTGTCAAAGAGGCCAAAGACTCTTCTCATTTGGTGATGAGAAAAATGAACCATCTTCCCACTCTCTCCTGCAAAAGTTCCTTTGGGAACTACTGATAGAAAAAGGAAATCACCCACCCCTTCACCACCATCTAGACAAGAAATGATATAGTAATTTGCACTTCATTTTCATGTACATAATCTTACTTATTTTACAAATAGACTAAAAAAGGTTAAGAGCCTGGCCAGAAGCCACGTCAAAAAAAGTGGCAGAGCTAGGATATACCCCACAGACTTCCTACCAGACTCCTGCCTGTGCCCCTTCTTAGCTCACCCTGATCTCCCGACCTGCTCAATGATATGCAAACCAATTCCTCTTGTCGGAGCTGCTTGAGATTGCCTCTTTGCTGTATCTAAACTCCTGCTATGTGAAGGATGCAACGTGTGAGGTCCCATCAGAAGTTTACAGGAAGGCTAATGGATGGTCAAACCTTGGTTCCTTACCGGTTCCCTATTTGGTTCCGTATTGGTTCCTTTTAGCGCTAATGTTTGCTACCTTGAATATCACCCCCCAACTTGGTCTCACTCCCTGACTTCACATATTTCTCACTTGTCTTTCTCAAACTACAAGTCACTACCACCTTCGTCATTAACTTCACTTGGCCCTTCTCTGAGCCTATGATCCCCACTGAGTCAGGGCTGGAAGAAGCAGGCCAGTTGAGAGCAGAGAATTTCTTCAATTTCTAGAAGTTGAAATCCTCAGGGAACAACTCTGAGATTCACAGGAGGCCAGCTGCTTCAATCTGCATGCCAAAGTGGCTGCTAGCTTTCCCACCAGATGTAGTCTGGCCCCCCAGACAGAAGGGCTTTTATCCATAGGTATTTTTGGTAAGGATAACATGAAATTCCCATGCCAGGACATCCAGCATATTTCCCTTCCTCTAAGAGCTCCAGCTACTTATTCCATCTTCAGGAGGATATGTTTAAGTAATACATATTGGGAGTCTCAGGTAGACCCTCCTCATCAGCAGAACTAAGTGTTTCTTTGTTTTGTTTTGTTTTTTGCTAATTAAATATTAAAGATCGCCACTCTATTAATAGCTACTCCAACCTCAAGACAAAGTTGGCAGCATAGTCATCAGCTCTGCTACTAATGGAAGAGGGGCTAGATCTGCCCTCCTATGTCTTCCTATGTCCCTTATCCCTGAAAACTTACCTTATGCTGCAAAGGGAGAGGAGGAGAAAGGCCATTGTGTAAGGTCACCAACTCAGCTTGGAGATCCAGCCCCACAGGGGAGCAAGTAGCAAAGTCAGAGTAATCAACGTTGTTGTCATTCTGTGGGCTCAGTACAAGCATCACTTTCTCAGAGGTGCTTTCCCTGACTTCCTCAACCTAATGTGGGGCATTTTATTATTTCCTCTCATGCTACCTTGTTCTTGTCCTTTATATCACTTATCACAGTTTGTAACTGTAATTTTGTTTATGTACTTTATTTGTTAAGTATCTGTCTCTCCTACTGGATTACCAGCTTATAAAGGCAGGGCCCATGTTTGTCTTACTTATCATTTCATTCCCTGTACCTAGTACAGTGTCCCTCATATAGCAGATGTTTAAAAGATTTTTTTTGAATAATGAATGAGTGTCCCAATACAACTAAACCCTTGAATTTCCTACCATTTGCCAACATGTGCCACATACTCCACTCATTAACTCTCATCTACTCATCCTCCTCTGGGTCTCTACTGTTCCCCTCCTTAGAATGGCCTCCCAACTTTCTCTTCACTCTGATGCATCCTTAAAGGGGCCGGCTATTTTCTTTTATACTTCTATTTCATGCCAGTCTGTAAGCTCTGGGGTCAGAAACTGTCTGCCAAGGAGCTTACAGGGGGATTAAAGTGACAAGACTCACAACACAACTCACAGGACACCCCAATCAGAATATTGTATGTATTAATTTATGTGCTAGAGGGTATAGAGGATTTGGGGATTGGTTGAGAGCTCACTAGAACAGTCAGGGAAGGCTTCTTGGAGAAGGGGAGATTTATATTGGTCTCTGAAGAATGGGTAGGAGTGAAATAGGCAAAGAAAGAAAGGGAAGGGAATTCTTAAGAGGAGATGAGGCCTCAAGATACTAACATATACGAGAAAGTAAAAGGCCTGCTAGATCTACTAGAAAGTTGGCATGAACGGCAGACAGAATGGCCAGATGGAAGAGGCAAAAACTGAGTGTAGATGTATTGAAAAGCCAATGGGGAAGTTTAAATTTGATGCAGAAGTTCTTAATTAGGTCCCACATTGTAAAGGAAACATCCTGGGCCTGGGAGTTAGGATACCTTGGTTCTAGTCTAGGTCATGCTAATCTCTAGCTGGATGATTTAAGGTAAAATTAACCTTATTTACTTTTCTGAGACTCTGCCTGCACATCTATAAAATGGGCAAAAAATAATATTTCTCAACTATTTCAAAAGGTGGTTCAGGTGTTTTTGAAACAGATCTTTTCATCTATCTTAAAAGGAAATTTAAGATAAGGATAAGATAACTGCGCCCATAAACTTCCCACAAAGACAATGTACTAAGGCCACAAGACAGGTAAAATAGAGGACTCATGTTGTGTTGAAGGAAAGAAAAGGAATCAGGAAGAAGCTGGCATTTGTGTTAGGCCTCTAAAGAGAAGAGATTGACAAATACACACTAACAGAAAACTAGTAAAGCATAGCTCATGCTAAATTCCATAGTGGATTTTTTTAGGACATGTTTATACTACACACACATAAAAGAGCCGTGGTTTCTGCTAGAACATTGTTCCTAGCTGCTACTTTGGAAAGAATGTGGCATTTGCACACAGCAACATGCCTTCCAGATGCCCTGGCCTTTGGCCCAGTTTAAGAACTGCTACCACAGGGATCGGGAGGCAATAAAGTCCAGAGGTGGGGGGATGTTCACACACCCACCCACTAGCCCTAGATCCTCCTTTTGAGGGCACAGAGATTATGAAGTCTGACCTCCCTTCTTTCCTTAGCCTCAGTCCTTTAGGCATTTGAAGCTCTTAAAATGCTTTCTCTGAAACTGCTCTTTCATAGGTTGAACAACCTCAGTTCTTCCAACAGTACTTACATGGCATGGTATCTATTCCTTTTATCATTCCAGTCACTCCCTCTCTTGAACAATATCAGCACAGAATGCAGAACTTCAGACAATACTGGCTAGTGCAATATTGGACAGAGCAGGATTATCACCTCCTAGGACCTGAACTCTATGCTTCTATTAATGCAGCCTCACAGTACATAAGCTTTTCTGGTGGCCATGTTCACATAGTGGGCTTATATTAAACTTTCTGTCCACTCAAGCACTAGCTCTCTTTGATGATTTACCCTAATTTACCCAATCACACAGTCTCATCTAGATTCCTATTTAAATTCCACCTTACTGAATTTAGCCAGCTATTTCTTTGAGAAAAAAATCATATCACACACATGTGGCATACTTTCTAATAAGTATGAAATCACCACCTCACTAGTCCCAATGAATACATACTTATGTCACCCAGCCTAGCCCAGGATATGATTCCAGGTTCTTGCCTTGATTTTATACTGCAAAGGCAAAGGGCTACCCTATTTCAGATGTGTCCAAGTTCAATATAGCAATGGGTGGAACTATTAAATATGATTATGAAGCTTCAACTGATATTAATATAATAATAGAAGTCTGATATCAATATTACAGGTAGCACCAGTCCCACTGTAATCTGTGCTGGTGAGATCACATAGAGAGGTCTGGTCTACTTCCAGGAAAACTCCACTAGGGCAGCCAGAATGATTGGGAATTTGGAAACCAATCTCCAGAGAAATAATAGGGGAAAACGGGGCCTGTTTAGCCTGGGAAAAAGAGTGCTAGTGCTGTGTGAGACACAGGGCCTTTCCTCTCCAGTAACTGCTGGCTTAACAGTCTCTTCTCATAGCCCACTCCTTCCTCTTGCTCCTTTGGTCAAACAAAGGCTTATAGTTTCATTTTAAGCATGGCCAACCTTTCATGTAATATTCATGAATCTCTTCCTGAATCTTCCTGTTTCCCTTCTTACCTGCTCAGCAGAGTCACTATTACTTCCTCTTACCTGGCCTACCTTTTTCCAAAGGACTATCAATTTTATATCAATTAAACACTTAAAAACAAACAAACAAACAAAAGTGTGCTGAGGACCAGGATAGAAAAGATCAGTTTTTTCCACTCATCTCTTAAGGAGTCATATGATAAGATTCTAGCCCCAGAGTAAAGCAGATTGCTGTACTAGCTATATCCCCAACAGTCTCCCTTTCCTGTATTATCTGCCCAGGATAGCTAGGGCTGCCAGAATGGCAAGCAGAGTACTAGAACTAGTGCTCCTCTTGCTTCCATGTCTGACATTGGCAAACCAATCATATTACACACAATGCTCTGGGGAGCTACTATGATTGATGGGCATTGACATAAGGTATGAAACCTATTTATCATCCAAGCTTTATGTAGTCTATGGAGTAAGTGGTATACAATTATTATGCAGGCATGTCTCTTGAGTGCTGTATTCAGTGGGGACATGTAATGGTACTGCAGAGGAAGTACTGAGGCACCACCAATATCAGGGGATCAGTATTCAACTTAAATCTCAATTGATATGGGATTCTTCCTGACAAAAGATTTTGACTATAATCTTTATCTTCTCTCTTGCTTGTGTCTCAGAACACAAAAGCATAGCCTAAAGAGGAAGAGAACTGAGGCACAAGGCAGCCACACCAGGATTAAAAGTAAAACACTAAATGAGTGAGTGTATGGTATGCGAATTATAGCTCAATAAAGCTGTCAAAGGAAAAAAAAATAAACCAGGTTTTGGTAGAAGGGAAACAAAACCTTCTTAATATTATGAGAAAAACTGGGTACTTACTATCTGCTTCTACACCTGATCAGTGTTCACTAAGAAATTTTTATTGATGGCAACAAGTTAAATCCCAAAAACAAAACAGCAACATTCCATTAGAGACTAGCATGGGGCAAAATGGCCTGGGGTATAAAAGAGGCTCAAAAGAAGTAGGAAGAATATAAATCTAAACTAGATCAGAATAGAGACTAATTTCTAAGCAGAGTTTCCCAAAGAGTATTCTATGAAACACATTGCTTCTGTAAGATGTTAATAGATGTAACTATGACAAAGGCATCCATGGTTAAATAAACTTGGCCAACACTGAGCTCATGAAGCTGAAGAGGTTCCTTTACTGGAACTTCTCAGAGCCATTAAAATGATAGTGGACATTGTGATGGGAGTTATATAGTGTTTTCCAAAGGATTTGTCTCTGGAGCCCTTCCCCCCTCCCCCGACCCCGTAAACTATCTCAAGGGACCAATATTTCTAAAAAAAATACTATAAGAAATGCAAATGCCATTCTAAGTCATGCTTGACTAAGGGCTTCACCAACTCGTTTAGGATAAAACTGGAAATTAATATGGGAACTCCATTATAAATCATGTATAGCTGGTAATAAACAGGTTTCAGTTAACTACAAAGCAAAATGTTTACAGTTCTCATTCTCATAGGTTGGTCTTAGTTAATGCATTAATCTTAAAGTGCCCCTTCAGGCGTTCTAGATAGACAGAGGGATGGACTCTGGCTATGACAGGCATTAGTGGGGTGAACAAAACAGGCAAAACCAGGCAAGAAGTCACAGTTGGGTGTGGCCTCTTGTCACACATCTCAGGGTTAGAACAGTCATTTGGAGAGCACCTTCCTGGCTACTAGTTCCCTCTTAACTTGCATGCATGTGTGCATGCACACACACAGACACATACATATCACCACCACCATTATCAAAGAAAATTAAAGTTGACCTCAAGAATCACAACCTCTGATTCTCAGTTTGGCGTATCTCAATAACAGTAACAACAACAAATGCAAGTACATATTTGTTTGAATTGGCTTCCTTCCTTCTAAAGCCTACTACCAAAACCGGGGGAAGAGACTCCTGCCAGCTTCAGTGTCCACCCCTCTCCAAGGCCATACCCTCTCAGCTCTTTCCTAGATGACTCCACTTCAGAATCCCTCCCTGCAGCCCAGGAGTTTACTTGGCTTCCCCACAGTGAGGGCTTTGGGGCATGTGCCAATTTTAGAACTCCAGAACAGAGCCAGATCCAGAGCTGGTCTCAGCTCTGCCTCCTTCCTTCCTTCCTTTCTCCCACCCAGATAGCCAGATTCCTATCAAAGAGTCTCTATAGGAAACAATGACTTGAGAGCCCACTAAACCATGCCTCTTGCTTCCTCTGGGTATCTGCTTGATTCTCTCCTTCTAACCTCTTTTGGGGCTCCCTGCACCAGTGCTCCCAGGGTTTTCTGGAAGGCATGCAGCAGCTAAATCCAAGAAACTAAGTTTCCTTTGTTCCCTTTCAAGACACAAGGTTCCACCTGCCCTTTCAAGGAGGGTAAAGGGTCCCTGAAGCTAATCATGTTAGAGGGAAGAAGCCTCTGTTTCCCATTTCTGTTCTCTCTGGGTTATAGGCAGTTAAGGGCAGAAGGCAGCTGGAGGCTGGGAATGACTCAGCCTGAACTCCAGCCTCCATGGAAGCAATCACCTACAGAGGTCATCCCTGAGGCCTCAGAGAAGCCAAGTCACCTGTGAATGCTCTCACCCCAGAAAGCTCTCCTTTGGCACAAGTTACATGGAAAATAGCAGCCTGGATTTACCCCAAGTGCTTCTACCCCAAGTGCAACTTTTCAGGCTGGTTTCAGAGAAAGGAGGTATGTGTCCTTTCCCGGTCTGACACTTCCCGGTGATATAGTAACAGACACATCCATTCTTAGAAGAAATCAGTGAAAGTGCCCAGCTCAATCAATCAGTCAGAAATAAAACCGCCGTCTGACTAAATGATGGTAAGAGGCCAAGCCAGAAACTGCAACATAAAACACAGCCTCAGCCAACAAAGCATTTTCTTTTTCCTTCATCAAAGTGCTGCTGGATTTATAGAATTGTATTAGATTCTTTTCTTGATATTTGTCTCTTAGTACGTCAATGCATCATAGCCCAATCACTTCCAACTGAAGGTTAGGTGGAAGCCCCTCAATTATCCAGTGATGGGTTTTGAAATGTGGAAATTTCCTTTGCACTTGCGTTGAGGAGGAAAAAAATGTTTCTGTAATTGTAGTTGCATATCACCAAATATATTTGCTATAAATTAGGTGAGAATCGAGATCTAGAATCTTGTTTTAACCTCGGACAGTATAGGAAGTATATAAAGCAGCTTGACATTACTTGTGATTCAAATGTTGTTACTTGTCATTAAAATTAATTTACAGCTGTAAAAAATAATAGAGCCCTTTCTCATCTACCCTTAACTTACTATGTTGGGTTCACAGAACCTTTACATTAGAGTGTACAATGACAGGGACTAAATGTACAAATTAAAAAATGTTTTTGCATGAAGAAGAACAAAGGAATGTCAATATTGCAGGGTGTTGAAAATAGATGGTAATTCATATTTTAAAACTTTAACTTATGTGTCAGACTAAAGCTAAAAATGTTTATTTGGTACAAAATTTATATTTTGACTAGTGCATCTCCTAATATAACTTATTTAGACAGTTTAATTGAACACCATAAGTACATGGAACCTTGAGTACAGCACGAGATTTTGTAGGTTTGTCCAGAGTGATACCCCGATAAATCCCAGAGTGATTTGAACAGTGAATAAAAAGTATTTGCAAAGTCCCCTTGGGTGAATGGTGAGGAAGAGGAAAAATTCAACTTCCCCATTTGGAGAAGGCCTGATATTCTTGCAAGCAGTAAGGACAACAAAATCAATAGGCCTAACTCTCAATCTTGGGGTTTGTTCATATGCAACATATGCAACTTATGCCCACAAAGGATAGGCTAAGCCTACTTAAAATTAGGCCCAAGAGTCACCCCCAAAAGAACCTCTTTTGTTGCTCAGATGTGGCCTATCCCTCAGCCAACATAGCAAGCAAACTCACTGCCCTCCCCCTCTCTACGTGGGACATGACTCCCAGGGGTGTAAACCTCCCTGACAACGTAGGACAGAAACCCTAGAATGAGCTGGGACTCAGCATCAAGGGATTGAGAAAACCTTCTCGACTGAAAGGGAGAAGAGAGAAGTGAGACAAAATAAAGTGTCAGTGACTGACAGATTTCAAATAGAGTCGAGAGGTTATCCTGGAGGTTATTCTTACACATTATATAAATAACCCCTTTTTAGTTTAAGGTGTATTAGAGAGGCTAGAGGGAAGTGCCTGAAGCTGTAGAGCTGTGTTCCAGTAGCCATGTTTCTTTAAGATGATTGTTTAATGATACAGCTTTCGCAAAGTGACTGTGTGATTGTGAAAACCTTGTTCTGATGCTCCTTTTATGTATCTTATGGACAGATGAGTAAAAAATATGGATTAAAAATAAATAAATAATAAGGGGAACAAATGTTAAAATAAATTGGGTAGAGGGAAATACTAGTGGTCAATGAGAGGGAGGGGTAATGGGTATGGTATGTATGAGTTTTTTCTTTTTTCTTTTTATTTCTTTTTCTGGAGTGATTAAATGTTCTGAGAAATGATTATGGTGATGAATATATGATGATATTGTGAGCCACTGATTGCACACCAAGTGTGGAATGTTCATAAGTTAAAAAAAAAAAAAAACCCACACACAAAACAACAACAAAAAAACATTAAGGCATGCAAACATTCTTCATTGGAGTTTCATGTATCAGTTTGGGGGAGAAAGAGGGTGTGGCTGTGAAGTCCCTGCAATGGTACTCAATTTTGCATGTTAGGGAAAAAAATGATAGCTTTTATCAGCGTCTCAAAGTAATCAAGATATAAAAGGTCAAAAATCGCTTTCACCATATTACTTTTATCTTATTGTGAAGTGGAAAGTGAAAGGATAATTTAATCTCACTTTCCCAGTGGAGAAGGTAGAGAGATTTCAAGATTTCCCAAAAGTAACAGGGTATCCTAAGACAAAAGCTCAGTCACCTGGCTTACGTTTTTGTCTAGATACTAGCCTATAAGAGAGCTGTGGGTTTTTTTTTCCTTCCCTTTAATCAACTTTATTGAAGTATAATTCATACTCAATAAAATGTAATAAAAAAAAAAAGTGCTGCTGGGCTGGGGGTGGGGGTAGGGAGGACCACTGGGGCTCCTTGATGCCAATTCTCTTGCATTCATTAAAACTGACTGCAAGGGAAAAGTATTCACTGGCTGATAAGCACATTTCTAGGTAGTCTTTAAGACTGTGAGGCCCGTGCCACTCTGTCCTTTGATTTTCTAGGATTCCTGGGTCCCCTGTAACCCCAAGGATGCAGCTTCTAGCAGCAGAGAAAAGGAAATGAGCAGCCTTCTCCCATCTAAGCAGCTCCTGAGACCAAAATGTATATGGGTCTCCAAATTTCCTGAGGTAGTGCTGATGGGTCCACCCTCTATCCAGGTTTCCATACCAGAAACCTGGGAGTCATCTTTGCCTTCCTACCTCTCCACCCAACCTCCAAACAGGCACCAAACTGTGGTCAGTTTGTATCACATCCTGCTTATCTACTTTATTACCAGGTGTGCATCTGGGGCCATTCTCTCTCTCTTTGCTTTGGCTTTAGTGCAGTCCTTCATCATCTCTTGCCTGAATTATTGCACCCACTCCTGTATTAGTTTTCCAATTTCCATTCTCACTTCCTCTGATACCTCCTTCACCACTGGAATGATATTCCTAAACTCAAATCTGATGGTGTTATTCCCTTAATTACAACCTTAATTCATTCCAAAGGTACCCTTTTGTTTCTTCCTTCCATATCCTTGCCCTGGAACTCTTGCCCTCTGTCAGCCAAGCTGCTAGTCCTCTTCCAAGAGCTACTTCAGCAAAATGTCTCTTCTGTGAAGCCTTCCCTGACCACTCGATGAGAGCCTTTCCTGTTTTGCTTTGGCTCCACTGGGCCTGGTTTTTATTTCTGTTACAGTGTTCATTACCCTGTATCAAGCTGCTCTAGACTATACATATCTCTGGAGCAAAATTCTGTGTTATTGAGCTCAGCACAGCAACCAGCAAAGAATAGGTTCTTATGAGGTGTTTCTTGAGATGAGTAGTGAGGGGCTAGGGACCTGAGCAAAGCTGATACTCAGTTTGCAATATAGGAAGAAATTCTGATGGATCATGAGCCAAACAGGCCCATCAGGAGAATCTACCCTTAAATTGAAAAATCATCTGAATACAAAGAGGCAATTTAAGGCATCCAGACCAGAGAATATGTCTAGGTCAAATTTCCATGATGGCAACTTGCTATCTTCACAATGTTCTCCCCGCTACTTTCAGAAGCTGCTGTGGCACACTCACTGAATTAATTCCCTGACCACCTCAGTCCGAGAGCATCAGGAGGCAGAAGGAGTCTGAAATCCCTTTCCAAGCTCACATGGTCAAAGGATCAGAACCTTGGCATTCCTCACATTCTCCCAAGGGAGGTGTCTCTCTTTCTCAGGAACACCCTCCATTGAGTTCCACTCTTTTTTGACATATATCTAAAAATCTCCCTAGAGCTGTTTGAGCCCATCTTTCTCTTATCCATCCACTGAAAAGATCTCTGTATCCTTAAAATATCTGAAACTGAGTAGATACTTAAATGCACATAAACCAAACAAACGAATTAATAGACAACCTAGGTTTGAGTGAGCCCAAACGAGCATTTCTCTCAGCCATGTAGAGAACCCACCTCACGCCATATGCCATTCTTTAGGTCTCAGTGACTTAACAGAGCACAGGAGCCAGGGTTTTGCCTGACATAATTAAGTGCTTAAAAGCTCCATTTGTTTTTCTTGCAACAAATCTCTTTCTCTTCAATTACAGCTGAAGAGAAGAATTAGACTATGAGGCTACTCCAACCAGACCAATAGACAAGCAATTGGGCCAGATAGCATATCCCTGCTGCTTACACAAACAATAGACCCAACTCAGCCACACAGTTCAACAGAAAGCCTCTGACAGCTGGGAGCTTCCCTGGAAGAGTGAGGTGTGTAGCTTGGGCACAGAGCTGATACACAGTCTGCCTTTATCTGGTAGTTTCTTTGGGACAGTCTGTGCTCAGAAATACTCAGGATTCCCTGAGAGATAGACAGCAGGAGTGGGGCCCAGGTAATCAGTCTCCAAGAGGAGATTGCATTCCTTTCATAAGGAGACAGGGAGAGACCCTGGGGAGCTCTCAGGAATAGGCCCAGGCTTTGCTCAGCTGCTGAGAGGCAGCCAGGCCAATTAAGTCATTGGTGTGTTGGGGAAAGGAGGAAGGCCATTCCCTTCAGGCAAACTCCCACCCCACACAGGAGGCTCTGAGCAGCTGTGGCAACAGCGGCAGCAACAACAGGGCAGGGATCTCTTCCTTTTCCTCCCACTAGCTAAGAACTAATGCTTAAATTAGCACCTTGGAAACACCCAGATCTGCTGGCTGCGCCTTCTCTCCTAGCTCCTGCCACTCCCCCAGGCCTCCTTATCAAGCTTGAGTTTCTTTTTCAAGTAAATAATAAAAAATAAGATGTTCTCCCTCTAGAGTGTTTCTTCCCAAATAAGGAATGACCTCTGAATTATTCCCACCACCATGGATGGAGAGAGTGTTATTTGATGATGGTACTATCCATGTAGCGTGGTCTAGAAAAGGAAAATGATGCTGACACTAATATTGCCATTTCCCTTATAATTCAAGGAGGCAACCTCCACCCTGCCTTCAGGGGGCTCACACTGAAGGAATGAGCAAGAGAAACTTCTGCTGAACTGTGAGATTCAAGAAAGCAGGGTCACATCTGTGTCTGTTTTGCAGACATCTGTATCTGGAACACAGCAGATGCTCAATAATATTTGGTGAATAATTTCGCTGAATCAGTGGCATCAGGTGCCCATGATATTCTTTGGAGGAGAAAGTGGGGGGCATTATTGTTTAAACTTCAAAGAATTAGTTTGTCTTTATTTTATAAATGGGAAAACTGAGTCCAGAGGAGAGAAGAGGGGTCTCAATAAATAATGACAAAATATGAAGTAAGCCACACCTGAGTCTGAGCCTAAGCCTGAGCCTGAGCTTAAGTTTGAATGGTGCAACCAATAACCCTAAAAAGCTACTCTGCCCCTCTATTCTGCCTTTTACATATATGGCAATCCATCTTGATTCCTTATAGCCCAAAATGAAAGGTGTGAGGAATAGGGTGCATCAACTTAGGCACCTTAGAACCGTACAAGATTCTAGCGGTCTCAAATACACAGGACATTTAAAGAGGAGCTTTGGGGTGCCTCTGGACTTCAATCTTGGAAAGGGGTCAAGAGGCAGAGATCTGTAGGGCAATGTTTATAACCCCCGCATGGGAGTGACTATATTGCTATTTCCATAAGGCTGCCATTCAACTTCAATAAAGTATCCTTTTGCAGAGAAGGGCTCCTTTAATCTTCAAGGGATGGGTCTGAAGACAACTGCAGCTTTTATGATAAGTGCCTCCTTGTCCACAAGCAGTTCCAGTGCCACACAGAGCAGAAGCAGCTCAGGAGTCCTCTAAGGCCTCTACCCAAGCATATCACCATTCAGGATATCAGGCAATAATAGAGGCACCAAGGACAACTGAGAGAACCCCAAGACCTGATTTTCCTCCTTTCCCTGGACAGCTGTTGCCTCCCACCTCAGGCACCCCAGATGGGAGACAAGAACCAACTCATTGCTTTCTTCTTCTGACTCACTTGGTTCTCCTCCTCCTCCTCCATCCACCCTCTTTTGGTTCTTGATTAGATGCTCAGAACTGGAAGGGCAATCCAGTTTAACAAGCCAGGTTGGATGGAAAGGGAGCCTAGAGAGGAAAGTTTTCTTAGCCTAGCCCAAAGTCCTTCTGTAAACTCATGGTAACAACTTCCCTCCAGTGATGACAATAGGCTAGGAAAGAAGTCCTGCAGCATCTCGCTCCCTAATTTAATATTGCATACTTCTGTAAAGCTACTCTGTTCTAGCTTCCAGAATTAAGTAGTCACAAAAGAGAGAAAAAACTCAAATATCTGCTGCTTAGTGGTTGCTAATAATTCTCTCTAACATTTCCCAAGAGGGGTGCATAGAAATGGTCATGGGTCCCTGCGAAGGCCCTTCTTGGCTGCTGCAATGGGCAGGTTACTTGCCCAGGAAAGTCACAATGCACATCTGTCAGACAGGAGCCTCCAGACCCAAGGGTAAAACCTGTTCCTTCCCTCCAGGCCTAACACAGAGGGAGGAGGCTTATGGAAGCTCTAGAACTTCAAGACTTGGAGAGCTCTGCTAGGTTCCAGCAGAGCTTGGAGAACACCCACACCTTCAGTTTCCTGCCCGCCCTGCCTCCTTCCAGCTCCTCCTTGGGATCCAAGGAGTAAAGGTGGGAAAGCGAAGTGTCCGGGCGTTGCCTCCCCCACCCCGTATGAATTGGCTAGGCCTTCACATCTCCTGCACCGGCGCAGGGCCGAGAAGCCAGTCAGGTAATCTCCAGGGCGGTGGCCAGCGGGCATGGTATCCCCAGGCCTGGCCTCCGTGCGCCCGCTGTCGCCCTCCCTCCTCCATCCTTTCCCAGCCGGCAGCGATGACATCATTCTTCCCAGACTCTGGGACCGCGGACAGGCGGCAAGATCCGCGCCCAGCACGGAACTCCAAGCACGTAGGCCTAGGAGGTCGGGGACTCTTCCGGGCTGGTGGGCCCAGGCGGCTCCAGTGCGGCCCCGCCCCCTCATCCGTCGGTTCCCAGGCGCTCTCATCCGCGCCCCTAATTCCCCATCTCGACACCGCGCACTCTCCTCTCTGGCTCTGGTACCTCAAGCCCAGACTGCCTGCGCTCCTCTCTGGAAAGGAACGGAATTCCCGGATCCTGCACAGACCCCCTGTCCGCAATCAGAATCTCGCCCAGGCCCAGCATTCTTACTCATATTCAGCGAACTGGCCGGCAGGCCCCTCCTCCTAATCCCAGTCACTGTTACCCTGACGGCTCCTTCGGCCCCCTCCCCTGTCCTGAGCATCATAGGCCTCTAGGTCTAAATGCTACCACCACCACCCCCGCCATCACAGCCCCCTAGGCCTACCGCCGGTGGTGCCCCATCACGGTTTCCTTGCCATCCCCCACTACGGACCTCCACCAACGGTGTGCACCATTGTGCACCCTGTTCCATCCGACGGTGCTTCCGGTAGCTCTCTTAGCCTGCCTCTGCCGACAGTGCCCTTTGCCTTCACAGGCCCCTTTGCTCTCACAGCGCGTTTTCTCCCACGGTTTTCTGGGCCTGCAAGTCCCCCTCCCCCGGAGATGCTTGCCGTTTTCATGGCTCTTCGCCCCATCGGATGGCGCCCCCTCCGCACCGCCTCCCTCCTTCTCCAGCGGCGCTCATTCCCGGCCCTGGCCTTCCCGCCCCCTCACCAGCGGCTGCATCTCCGAGTGCGCCGTGGGCACTTGGAACCGGTCGATCTCCTCCATCATGGTGCCGGCGAGAGAGCGGGCCGGGGTCCGGGCGCGGCCGGGGACGCCGACGAGACCGCGCGGGGCGGCGGCCCCAGGAACCCGGCGGGTGGTGCAGACTAGGCCGCCGGAGATGGGGAGGACGCGCGGACTGTCGGGGCTGACAGGGAGAGCGGACGCGAGGAAGGAGGTCCGTGGGCGGGATGAGGCCGGCGTGGCTCCGTGAGCTTGCCCAGAGCTACCGCGGCCGTGACCCGGTCGAGCCGCAGGTCTTGCCTCGCCTCCTCCTCCGCCGCCGCCTCCTGTCAGCAGCTCAGCCACTGCGGTGACTCGGCAACTCCACTTCCGGGTCCGGGACACCGCCCGGATCCTGCATTATTCATAAGGAGGCGGTGTCTGGGTGCTTCCAGCCCCTCCCACAAGTCGGAATCCCGATGGCGCACGGCCTCCAGACACACTGTTCTCAGGGGGGCGGGGCTTGGTGGAGCGGGAGGATCCCCAAGCGCCCAGCCCCGGCTCCTCCCCCGGGTCGGGAGGGGGCGCCAGAGGTTTCTGCGCCTCTGCTGCCTGGCGGTTGCTGGGTAACCGCGTCAGGGAGGAGCCGAGGCTATCCTACAAGGGCGCCCGGACCCACAACGGCAGCTGTCCCCAAAGAACCCCTGAAACTGAGGATTGAAGTAAGAGAGTGTCCGGATTTCCTGTGCGTGGTTGAGGTAACGGGAGAACTTCTTTCCTCAGGCCAAGGCGCCCAAAGGATTGAAGCTCTTCCTGGCTTTAGAGAAGATGCCCCAGAAACAGCCTCCACGTAAGCAGGTAACGCACATCAGGATCTGTCTTCTCCTCGTGACCGCTGGCCTTGGCCCCCAGAAACCACTGATCGTATCTCACCTACTGATCCGTGACCATCCTCTCCCTATTGACCTCTAAACTTCTCTTGCGCTGTGACCCCTGGCTTGTGCTCCCGCTGACCACTGACTTTGTTCTCTTCCCCACTGACCCTTGCCTCCTCTTCCACACTGCCCATGACCCGCTATTTCCTACCTCTTTCTCATTTGTCCTCCCCTCTCTTCTATTCCCTTACTTTCCTCACTCCCGTGACCCCATTCTGACCAGCCCATCCTCCTTACCCACCCACCCCACTTCCACCTGTACATTCCTACATTCTTGTTCCAAAGAAATCATTTGTTCAGCCCTTTGTTTGTGCCCAGTGCTTAGGCTAGTTGGAGACACAGACCTTGCCCTTTGGGGGTCCTCAGAGAGAGTTAAAGAGAACTGTACAGGGGACACAGAATAAACCCGAGTTTGGTGCAAATTTTCTGTGCTGGAAGACTTGTTAGGAGAGAGAGAGAGGTTAGGTAAAGAGGAAGAGGAGAGAGACACTTTTTCCATCATAGCTCTCCACTTCACATACCACACACCCCAAACACTGGCCCCCAACTATTTCATATATCTTACTTCCTTGTGCCTCCTGGTCTAACACTGTGACTTATTCAGCCATGTGAACATTGTTGCCTTCCTGCCACCTACGCAAATGCCATCCTTTCTCACAGGAAACACGAGAGTCCCCTCTCTTACCTAGCCAGAACAAAGTTCTGCTTTCCAACGTACCATCGCTCTGGAAGGTGAGGTAGTCCCAGCTTCTCAAGCAGCACTCTGTCGTCAAGTCACTTTAGGAATCACCTTTCCCAAATTCTTTTTGAATAACCATCTTGGGACTAATATGTCGTTTCTGGATCTGTGAAGTAGTACTCCTATTTATTTGCTTTAAATTTACCTGATATAGGCCTATGTATTTTGAGGTTTGGAAACCAAAATTCATGTCCATGCTATTGGTGATTTTATATATTTTGGTCTAGCCTCCTCACATTTGCCTTTGCTCCTCTGTTCCTTTAACCTGGCCTCCTACAGCAGGTAGAATCCTCCTTCTTAGATCTCTGCATCCATGGGGAAGCTGCTATTCTTGTGTGGCCATGCCCTAGTTTTATGTTGGGGTTGAGCTATGTTTTAAAGCTCATGTGCTGTGCTCAGGCCTACTGACTCTTAATTTACATGTACATATATATATATATTAAATCAACATTATTGTGGTCTGGTTTACACACAATAAAATGTACTATTTTAGTTGTACATGTTGACAAGTTTTAACAAATGTGTACACCAGAATGAAGATATAGGACATTTTCATTGCCCCCCAAAGTTCCCTTGTACCTCATTCCCCTCAGTTCCTTCTTTCCTCCCCCACCTCCTAGCACCAGGTAACCACTTCACTGTAGATTCAATTTGTCTTTTTTAGCATATGCAGTTGAAACAGGCTTGTGAATAGGTTTCCCCAGCCCATCTGGTGAGACATTAGAGAAACATTAAGGGAGATACTAGAGTCTAGTTGCACGAAGAACACAGAGAAGTAACAACTGACAGGAAGCAGAGAAACCTAGGACAACTGTCCCTACACATCAGCATTGCCCCTGGAGGGGAGCACTGCTTTAGTAGAGAGTAAAAATATTGGTTTATGGGGCATTAGAAAAGGCTGGCTTGTGCTAGGTTGTATTCATCACGCTCTTATCTCAGTGAATTTGGTTCAATGCTAAGTTGGGCAGGGGATGACCTTACAGATGTTCTTCAGAACTTAATCCAATGAGGGAGTCAGGACACAGACACACAAAGATAAGGGAAAATGGAATCCTTAGGGCTGAGTGGGAGAGAGCCCTGTAGGTGAGAGCAACAGAAAGCCTCTAGGGAAGAGGAAAGGTCAAGATTGGGTTTGTTAGGGGACAGAGATGAGTATAAACTTCATTTGTCTTCTCACTCCATTGGTCAGGCCCTTCGGTGGTTCCCTGTTGCTCCCAAGATAAAGTCTTAAAAGTCCAACTTGCTTTGGAGTGCCTACAAAGGCCCTGTGGGGTCTAGTCTTTGCTACCTACCCTACTTCAGATCTCTTTATTGCTACATGAAAATTCCACAATCTCAGCACACTGGACTGTCCTTCATTCCTAGAAAGTGACACCCACACTCTCTTCTATAGGTCTTTGAAAGTGCTACTTTTTCTGCTTTTCTGTCTGCTGCCCTCTCCTTCCTCTCTCCCCCAAATCTTCCCTTCATCTCCATGGGCAGGCACCGGGAATCGAACCTGGGTCTCTGGTATGGCAGGTGAGAACTCTTCCTGCTGAGCCACTGTGGCCCACCTAAGTAGGACCTTTTGATGAGATTGTTTCACTTAAGATATGACCCACCTCATTCAGAATGGGTCTTAATCCTCTTACTCGAGTTCTTTATATATGGAATGAATACAGAGAGGGAGAGAGTAAACCATGGAAGCAAGAGGCTGAAAGCAAGGAAACCAGGAAGAAAAGGGAGAAACCAGCAGACACCATGTGCCTTGGCATGTACCAGAGGGACCAAGGATCACTGATGGTCGGTCTTTGGGAAAAAAGCATCACCTTGATGATGCCTTGATTTGGACATTTTCATGATCTCAAACCTGTAATCTTGTAAGCTAATAAACTTCCATTGTTTAAGCTGAACTATTTCATGGTATCTGCTTTAAGCAGGAAACGAAAACAAGGACCAGGATCCATCCTGAATGAGGTGGCTCACACTCTAAAGCAACCTCATCAAAAGGTCCTACATACAATGGGTTCACACCCTCAGGAATGGATTAAATTTAAGAACACGTCTTTCTGGGATACATACAGCTTCAAACCACCACACCATCATATTCTCCTGCAAGGGAGTAAGTGTCCTCTCTGGAGTTAGGATAGGGTGATATCCCTGCTAGACTATAAACTCTGTAATGGCAAGGATAATGTCTGACTCATTCATTGTTGATTCCCCTGCATCTAACACAATGCCTGGAATATATTAAATTCTCAGCAAATGAGTTGGAGATGAATTCTGAATGCCCTCAATTGTCTTTTGAAAATTTTGACCAGGGTGTGTTTGAAGGATAAGAAGGGTGAGCCTGGGATAGAGAGACTAGTGGAGTGACAGCATGGAAACATCACTGAAGAAGCATACTTTGCTGGGTTCATGTTTATATCTGCTTTAGCAATAGGGCTATGAATGATTCATATTTGAGCCACAATGGATCATGCTTGAAGAGCTGAGTTGGGAAATAAGAGGTCAAAAGAACTGAAGATGCAAATATTCATTCTCATTCAACATTTATTGAAAACCTATTTTGTGCCAGGTACAGTTCTAGGTATTGGAGATGGAACAATAAAGAAAACAAACAAAAATTCTGCTCTCGTGGAGATAAGGTCAGAGAGGTGCATCCTTTTACCCTATAGGACTAATCAGATAACCCATGGCATAATAAATTGATCATGATGGAGGGCCATTAATCATAATTTAGTTGGAGGTATATTTTTAATAAACAAATAAGTAAAATATATAGTATATTAGTTGGCCATAGGTGCCAAGAAGAAAAATAAAGCAGGAAAATGGTCTAGTAAGTATGGGGAGCCAGAAGATTATGATTTAAAAAGGACAGGCAAGGAAGACTCACCAAGGTAACATTTGAGCAAAGATCTGAAGGAAATGAAGGAGTTGGCTATGTGGATATCCAGAAGGAAAGGATTCCATACAAAAGGCATAACTAGTGGAAAATCCCTGAGGTGAAAGCCTGCTAAACCTGTTCTGCAACAGCAAGGAAGGGAGGGGGAGAGTGGCAGGAGTTAAGGTCAGAAAGGTACATCCTTCTACCCTGTAGGGCTAATCAGATAACCCATGGCATATGAAATTGATCATGATGGAGCACCTTTAATAATAATTTGTAATTAAAACGTATAAATATCAGGCACCATAAACTATGACCAGCTCAAAACATGCCCCAATAACAAAATGTCCTTCCCCCAAATTGCGAGGATTCCAACTGGCTACATATATACATATGCAGGAGGAGATTTGCAAGGTTGTCAAACACTGCCTGCCAGCCAGACTTCTTCGTAGAGAACCAAATTAGAGTCTTCTGTGAACTCCAGTTAAAAACTAATTTTAGTTTATGACTAACAAATTTTAGTACCTCTTTATAACTCGGTTACTGTAAAAAATCAAAGTCCAGAATTTTGCATCATTCTCCTGTAAAATCCAAAGAAAAGACTTTCATTTTTTGATCATTTTGTGGTCTCTCAAGAGACCTTCTGGGACAATTACTTTGAGAAGTGTTGATCTAGATGAAGGGTGCTGAGGTGGAGGTGAATAGGCAGAATTGAATTCCAGACCAAATGAGAGTCTTGGATGACCTAGAGATTTTGAGTCTAGTGACTGGTCCTGGGGTCATAGAAGAAAGGAGGGGAGGAGATGAGCACCATCTAGGGGAAGGTGATATGTTTCTATATGTACAAAGTAAGATACCCTCACTCCTGTTGTCCTTCCCCCCAGTGTCATACTTGTACCTTATCTTCCATCAAACCTTGAGATATGATCCTTCACTTCTTTACCTCCTAAATATCTCTCGAATTAAACAAATTTTCTTTGTTTTCACTGTCATCACCCTAGCCCAGCCTACAATCATCTCTCACCAAATTGCTATAGCTTTGTAACTGGTCTTCCTTCATCCACTCATGCCGTTCCAATCAATTTTTTACATTGCATCAAGAGTCATCTCTTTTTTTCCCCAAACAGTTTATACTGGTCAGTTGTTTCTATCTCTCTTTTTCTTAATTAAGAGACTTTATTTTTAGAACAGTTTTAGGTTTACAGAACAATTGAGCTGATGGTACAACAGAGAGCTTCCATATAGCCCCTCTTCCCCACACAGAGTCTTCCCTATTATTAATATCTTGCATTATTATGGTATATTTGTTATACTGATGTACCACTATTAATACATTACTATTAACTAATAATAATATTCCATAGTCCATAGTTTACACTAGGGTTCAAAGAGTGATCTTTTTAAACCATCAATCTGTTTATATCATCCCCTACTCAGAAAGAAGGCTCAAGTAGCTCCCATTGTTCTTAGAATAAGAACCAAATGTTTAGATAACTCTTTAGAGGCCTATATAGACTGAGGCCTGCCTAAATGTCTAGGCCTTAACTATATCACTCTATTCCCATTATTTTTGTACTTCATTGTGGTGTGCTGTCCCCTCTTTCTGAAATATTCTTTTTTTTTTTTACATGGGCAGGCACCAAGAATCAAACCCAGGTCTCTGGCATAGCAGGCGAGAACTCTGCCACTGAGCCACTATTGCCTACCCTCTGAAATATTCTTTATGCTGTCCCTCAAACACTCCTAAGAGTACTCCTAAGATTTCAGTCCAAAGATTGCTCCCTACAACTCACCCCAGTGACCCCTGCCTTGTTCATGAAGGTAGGGTTAAAGTTCCTTTATTATATAGTCTCATTGCTCTGTGTTCCTTTCTTTCATAATATGCATCTCTGTTTGCAAGTATTCACTTATTTGTGTAATTGTTCGAGTGTTTGTCTCTCCCTTTAGGCTGTGAGTTCCTTAAGGGCAAGGCTTATGGATGTTTTGCTGACATCTGTATCCTCAGCTCCTAACATAGTGGCCATCACTTCAGAAGTGCCAATGAATGATGGTTGAATGAATGATAGAGAGTGGTGGGAGAAGTAATATAGGGTGCTATGAAAACATGGTAGGTGATAATGCTGACTCTGGGCAAATCAAGGAAGATTTGAGGGAGGAACACTAACATTTATGGTTTGGTCAGAGGAAAATGAGTCTAAATATGGAGACTAAGAAAGAGTTACTAAAGAGATAAGAAGACAACAAGGAATAATAATGCCCCAGAAGCCAAAGGAAGAGTGTGCTCATAGTGAGAGCAAGCGGTTTGTCTTGTCACAGGCTGCTGAGGGGTCAATGGGGATAAGAACTGAGACATAGCCATTAGATTTAATAATTATGAAGTCATTGGGGACTTTGGTAAGAATAATTTCAGGGATAAAAGGCCGACTGAATTAGACTAAGAGGCCAGTAGAGACCATGAAGACAAAGATTGTTGTTGTTGTTTTTTTTTAGGATGGAAGTGAGACCTGAATATGTTAAATGCTGAGGGGACAGGCCCTCAATGGAAAGAGAAGTTGAAGATAAAGGAGAGACATAAAATAATGACTAGACCAAAGTCTCTGAGGAGGTGAATTGATCCGTTGTGAACAGGAAGAAGAGCACTTGGTAACAGAAAGAAGAAAGGAGGAAGGGATGGATGCAGATGAGGATAATTTAGAGATTTAGTGGCAGGAAGTTGAGAGAATTTTCTCTTCTCTTTCCCTAGTAGTGTTACGGAATTCCTTCTGGAAGTGATAACTAGAAAACAAATTTTGCCAATGGCTGTTCCATTTTGTTATGATTACAGTCATGCTATTTTCGGAGAGTTATGGTCTGAGGTTTGTCATGCACAATTATCAGATTACAAAACAGCTGTGAGCCTTTGAGGCCAGGACTTGGTCTCCTCCTTCCCTTACTGTGGAGCCTAATACATTTTTAGTATTTGGTTCATGCCAGGTACTCGAATAATAACGGCAAAGGGCCCTTTTGCTGATCCTTGGGCTTTGCAGCCTGCAAGCTGATGCTGAAGAGTAATTTTAACTCTCTGGCTCCAGCTGTGAACAAACCACATGAAATTGCTTTTTGCCAATTAGGAATTTGTATGGCATGTTCAATCTTTCCGATAGCTGAGCAGTGACAGAAGTATATGGAGAAGCAAGCAAAAGACAAGACTGTTAATCAAACTTTGGTATCAGTGCTTCATGTCTCACAGCACTTTGTTCTATCCATGGAGTTCACTGGATTCTGGCTTATGTCCTCTGCTTATCTCCCCTCATAGATTTGAGAACTTTGGGAATGTGTAGCAACCTTTAACTGCCATCCCAGAACCTGGTACATAGTAGATTCTTAATAGAAACTGAATGAATGGATGATGACCGAATGGATTCATTGATGAGTAAATAAATGAATGAATTAGTTGATGGGTGAATAAGTGAATTAATAAATGAATAAATAAATGAATTATGTACTGCAATTCTCTGGTCATTGACTTTTCTGGGATTTTCTGTCTAGGATTATAGGGGAAACTGATCATGCCTCCTTTACCTAACCCAAAGCAGCCTAATTTTCTTAATTCCTGTAGATACCCTACCCCTGGTGTTAAATTTATTTTCCTACCTTTATTTTCACTTCACATCCATTTTCTCATTGGCTTATTTTTTCAATGTGTCACTTATTCGGCCTCAAATCTTGTTTTAGGGCAAATTGAAGTATAAATGGATAAAATAATTTGCCAATCCCTAGACAGCTACGTGGTTTCCTATCTCTGTATCTTTGTTAATGATTTTGTTCCCTCTACTTGGAATGCTGAGGTCTTCCCTACTCTTCCTGTTCTTTATAAACCTGGAAAACTCTAAGGCAAATATGTTTCAGTTAAGTTCTTTTAGTTGTAAAGAACAGAAGATCTCTCAAGTTGCCTCAAGTAATAGGGGGTGAAAGAAGAGGGACGGTAAGAACTGGGGGGTTGTGGTTGAGTATTACAAATACACAGATAGCCTGGAATTAGAATTGGAAAACTGTTGGTTCTGAGGCAGTTACAGGGACCAGCTACTTCTTCCATCTCTCTCATGGCATCTCTACTTCTCTTAGTGACTCTGTTTCACTCTCCATTCTCATTCACCAAACAGCCAGCTTATCATGGTTTTTTTCTCCCTCACATTTAGTGCATTATCTTGCTCATTGGGGCCACTGTAGCCTCTATCTACTTCAGAAGAATCTCACCAATCTCTCCAACCAGCTACTAGTTCTTTCTGTAGTCCCAGTTCAAACTCTTGGAGACGGAACATGATTGACTCAGCTTATCTGGTCATGCTAGGCTGTGTCAGGGAGGGGTAAGATCTCTAAGCAGCCAAACTAAGAGTGGGGCAGGATGTCTAGAAAGGAAGTATAGTCCTTCCTTGGCTCTTCCAGTGCAAGGTATAAATTGCTTTGCTCCAAAGTAACACAACATTGTTTCTGGTTAGTCTCTTTCTTATCAGTTGTGCAGGAAGGGGCCTCAGATTTCTTCCAATCCAGTGCCTTGATTCAGAACTGATATTTATATTACAAAAGGGTCAGTCATTTACAAAAGGTTTTACCATAGAATTTTTTAAAATAGTACATTTTGGCAATGACTTTTAAACTAAACACACTTTATATATAACTTTTAAAAACTTTGGTGTAGGAAACCTATACTTCTGACCATGTTGGAACAATTGGTACTGGACTTACCCTCCTATAGTTAAGAGCTATAAACCTGTTCACAATACATGAATCAACCCTCCTACTGTAAAGAACCATAACTCTGAATGCGATATATAAACAACATAGAACAGTGATTCCTCAGGGAAGGAAAACACCCAATATGAGTAACATATTTACCCCTATTCTGCCTAGGAACAATTTCTTGACAATGGCACAGGAAGAAGGATCCCAGTGAGGCAATCTAGATGTTGGAATTTGCAGACAGTGACTTGAAAGCTGCTATTATAAATATATTTAAGGACTTAAAGTAGTGTCTTAATGGATGGAGAATGTAAACAGAAAAATGGAAACAACAGAAAGTATAATAGTATAATATCTGAAATGAAAAATTCATTGAATGAGCCTAACAGTTGATCCATTGCAATTATCAAATCTGAAGAACAGAGAGAAACAAAATTGAAAAAAGATGAGAGCTTTAGAGACCTGTGGGAATATATCAAATAGTTTAACATATATGCAGCTGGACTCCCATAGGAAAAAGGAGAAAAGGGTGAAGAAAAAATATTTGAAGAAATAATGGTCAAAAATTCCCTACACTTGGAAAACATTATAGGATTATCATAAATTCAGCAAGCCCGAAACAGGATAAATACAAAGAAAATCACATATAGTTACCTCATAGTCAAACTATTGAAAAAAGAAAGATAAAAAGAATCTTGAAAGTAGCCAGAGAAAAATGACACTGCATACAGGGGAACAAAGATATAAATGATGGCTGATTTGCCATTGAAACAATGAAGGCTGGAAAACAAAGAAAAAATATCTTTAAAGCACTGAAAGAAAATTACTGTCAACTCAGAATTCTATTTCTAGTGAAAATATCCCTCAAAAAGGAGTGTGAAATAAAGACATTTTCAAATAAACTAAAGCTGAGAGAATTTGTCCTTAGCTGACATTACTACAAGAAATACTAAAGGAAGTTCTTTAGGCTGGAAGAAAATTATACCAGATGAAAACTCAATCTAGAGGAAGGACCCAAAAGTACTCAAAATGGTAAATACGTGGATGAAGCTAAAAGACTAGTTTTTGTTTACCTACTAATTTTCTTAAAACACATTTGACCATTTAAAGCAAAAATAATATCATTGTAAGGTGGGCTTTATAATGTATTTAGAATAAAATATGTAATAACATTACGACAAAAGATAGGGGGGTATGGTAAGTGGGATTATACTATTGTAAGGCTATTACAATGCAAAATATGACATGCATGTACAAATTTATTCTTAGTAGACTTTGGTAAATTTAGTATGCCTATTGTAAATCTTAGAGCATTCACTAGAAAAATAATACAAAGAAGCATAGTTTAAAAGCCAATAAAGCCAGAACATCAACTAGTTCCATCCCCTTATCCTATATTATCAACAGCTCCTTCCAACATGAAAAAGTTAGAATGGACATAGCCCAAATGCCCCGAAAGAGTAGGAGAAAGATCAAAGGTGATGGTGGAGTTATACAGAGAAGGTGGGGTTTAACAAATATAAGTGCTGAATCATTATATTGATATTTCTTTTTGTCTTCAGTACCTTAGAGCAGCTAGAAGTAAAGACCTAAAATTGCAGAATTGTAACCCGTACCAAACTCTGAAACCTGTTCTACAACTAATTGTTGTGATGTACTTTGAAATTTATTGCTTTTTTGTCTATATATTATTTTTCACAAAAAAAAGAAAGAAAAAGAGGAGTATAACAAAGAAGACAGAATTTAACAAATAAATATGACTGCTGAATCATTATATTGATATTTCTTTTGGTCTCTGGTATCTTGGAGCAGCCAGAAGAAAAAAATGAAAAATCGTGGAATTGTAATCCATACCAAACTTTAAAATCTGCTCTACAACTACCTGTTAAAATATACTTGGAAATTTATCGCTTTTTTGTATATATGTTATATTTCACAATTTTAAAAAGCATAAAAGAAAAAAGCTACATGGGGGGATAAAGAGAAAACAAAAGCCAAATAATGAAACAAAAATATCAAAAAAATTCAGTTACCAAAAGAAGGTAATAGAGGAACAGAAGAACAAAAATAGAAGGAGCAAAATAGAAAATAAAGTAATATGGTAAACACATGATAAAACACATTTAATTTCTATTAAAATAATTTATAAGGCCAAAAAAAGAAAAAAAAGACCCAATTATATGCTGCCTACAAGAGATGCAGTTTAAGTGTAAAGACATAGAAAAGTTGAAAATAAACGGGTGGAAAAGATACACCATGCAAATAGTAAGTATAAGGAAACTATGTGGCTATAATGTTATCAGATAAAATAATGCTCAGAGAAAATAGGGACTTTCCAAATGACAAAAGGATCAACTCAAGAGGAAAATATATAATAAAATTATAATAAATTATAAATGTATATGACCTGCTAGCAGACCTTGAGGATACATGAATGAAAAAACTGATAGAACTAAAGGGAGAAGTAGAAAAAATATATAATAGTCAGAGATTTTACACTCCTCTGTCAATAAATGAGAGATCTAGATCTCCACAACATTGTTAATAGACTTGACCTAGTCAACATCTATAGACATAACACCCAAGAACTGAAGAATGAAAATTACACCCAAGAAATGTGGAATGTTCACAAAGATATACGAAATAACTAAGACATAATTAAGTCTCATAAAATTTCAAAAGATTAAAATCTTAGGGAATGTGTTCTCTGACCCCATTGGCATTACATTAAACATAAATAACTATCTTTAAAAACCCCAAATATTTAGAAGTAAAAAAGCACACTTCTCAATAACACATGGGAAAAAAAATCACAATGAAAATTAGAAAATATTTTATATTGAATGGTAATGAAAACAAACCCAAAAATTGTAGGGTGCTGCTAAAAGTTTTACTTAATAGACATATATAGCTTTAAATGCTTATATTAGACAATAATAAAAGTTTAAAATAAATATTCTAAGTTTCAATCTTAAGAAACTAGAACAGGGGTGCACGGGTGGTTCATTGGTAGAATGCTTGCCTTTCATGTGGGAGACCCAGGTTTGATTCCTGGACCATGAACACCCCCCCCCCAAAAAAAAAAACTAGAACAGGATGAACAAATTAAATCCAAAGTAATTCGAAGGAAAGCAATGAAGATTTATTTAATTGATTCAGTTTATTTCATGGATCCATTTATTTATTTCAAGAAACAGCAATGAAACTTAACAAAGCTAGAAGTTGGGTCTTTGAAAAGTGTAATAAAATTTATAAACCCTAGCAAGGCTCAGCAAGATATAAAGAAAGCATTATAGCTAATACAAAGAATGAAAAATGAGATATCACCATTAATCTTACAGACATTAAAAAGGATAATATGGGAATATTATCTACTACTTTATGCCAGTATATTCAACAATTTAAATTAATGAGCAAATTTCTTTAAAAACACAATTTACCCTAATTGACACAAGAAGAAATAAAAAATAAGAGAAGCTCCATACTTATTAAAGATACTGAATTCATAATTTAAAATCTCCCCACAAAGAAACTTCAGCCCCTGGTGGTTTCATGGATGAGTTGTATCAAATATGTGAGGAATAAATAATGCAAATCTTTCACAAAGCCTTTCAGAGGAGGGAACAAGTCGCAACGCATTTTGTGATACCACTATAACCCTCATATAAAAGTCAAAGATATTATAAGAAAAGAAAATTACATGTCTATATACATCATGAACATAAATGAAAAAGAAAACCTTAACAAAAAATTAGAAAATCTATTCCAGCCATATGTAAAAAGATTAATGTATCAGACCAAGTGGGGTTTATCCCCACAATGCAAAGTTGGTCAACACTGAAAAATCAAGCAAGACACAAAACAAATCTTAAATTTTAAAAGATTGAAAGCATAAAAGGTATCTTTTTTGACAACAATGGAACAAAACTAGAAATCAATAATGAAAGGACAGCTGTAAAACTCACAAATATGTGGAAATTAAACTGCACATAAAACAAAATATGGGTCAAGGAAAAATATCACAAGGGAATTAAAAAAATTACTTGAGGCAAATTAAAACGAATACTCAACATACAAAAACTTATGGGGTGCAGCATAAGCAGTGCTCTGGGGGAAATTTATAGCTGGAAATGCTTATATTAGAAAAGAAGAAAGATCTTAAATCAATAACCTAATTGTACATCTTAAAAAACTAGAAAAAGGAATGAAACTTAAACCCAAGCTAGCAGAAGGAAGAAGATGTTAGAGGTTAGAACAAAAATACATGAAATAGAGAATAGGAAAAAAATTACAGAAAATCAATGAAACCAAGATTGGTTCTTTGAAAAGAACAACAAAATTGACAAACCTTTAACTAGGTTCACCAAGAAAAAAGAAAGAATAATCAAATTACTAAAATCATCACTTATATCATACTTAGTGGTGAAACACTGAAACTTTCCCTCTGAGATCAGAAACAGGATGAGGATGCCCCCTGTCACCGCTGTTATTCAACACCGTACTGGAAGTTCTACCCAGAACAATTGGGCAAAGAAAATAAATCAGAAAGAAAAAGTGAAAACCTTTTCTATTGAATGACTATACTATCATTTATTTAACTAGGCCCTTGTCGATGAGCAAATAATGCCATAGTGAGCAATTTTGCACATGCATCTTGTGTACTTGTGTATTTCTATACGAAACATACAAAAAATTGCTGATTAAGGGCTATGTGCATTTTAAATTTTGATACGTATTGTCAAATTACCCTACAAAGAATTTACTTCAGTTGGCACTCTTACCAACTATGTATGATAGTGTCTGTTACCCTACATACCACTGTTTAAAATTTTGAGGTCCTGTTTAGCTAAACTTATTAAGTGTTTTCTGTGTGCTTAGGACACCACACTAGGCTCAGGGATTTGAAATGCATTCATTGTAGCTGGAGGAAGATTGTTGGTGAATTACTGTTCCTTTGGGACTAAGAGCTTTTACCCTTTTAGAAATGGAAACTGCAAGCTGGTGAGGTATTTGGTTTCAATTTAGCTTAATGTGAACCTGTTAGTGAGTTTTAAAATAAGGACCAAGACAACTGAAATGGTAAATGAAGTCTCCTGGGTCCCAGGAAGGAAGATGCAGTGTCTGTGGGTTTGCCTGTTTCAAGGAGCCCCTCTTTCCAGGGAAAAAAACATGTTTCAGCATTGAGCTCTTTGCTGGAGATATGAGTAGCTAAAGGCTCTAGTCAGCATCCATAAGGTGGTTGCTTCCTCAAGGCAAGGAACCACCCAGATGCTGCATGACTGAGGGTACAGCAGGGTCTATGAATGGGAATATATTGCTTCTAGCCATCGTTTATTGGGCATAAACTCTGGCTAGGCACAGCATTATGCACTTTATGTGCATCAACTCATTTAATCTTCTGTTACAGGCCATGATTTTAAAGATAAGGATATCTTGCCTAGGATCGTAGAGCTAACAGGTAGCAGCGTGAGGACTCAAACCTAGTATGGTTGACTCCAAAGCCCAGACTTGGGATCCGTAACTACATCTACCGACATACTCAATTTATTTAGCATTATATCTTCATGCCAGGAAAAAGTTTAAGAAATTTTGATCTTCTATTTACACCTAAAATATGCTCAGATAAGAAACATGACTTCTACTGCTCAGTGGGTCATGTACCGAAACAGGTCTAAGTAAAAATAAATACCCAGTGGGAAGTGGTAATATTAATAATAATAATAATAATAATCTCTTACATTGACTAGAATTTTTGTTTTCAAAGCACCTTCTTATTGGCCATCTCATTTGACTCGCACAATTCTCAGCATTTTTTGTCTTTAAAATGGACATAGTTATACCTGCTTTGCAGAGAGGCTGTGAGGATTGGGTATAATAACTGTACAGTGCCTAGTAGAGTATTTGGCCTTCAGAAAGTGCTCACTATGCTACATTTGGGGATTGTGATGGTGATCAGCTGGTCTCTGCCTGCCCCCTCCCCTATTTATCCCCTCTGCAAATTGTGCCAGGCTAATGGACTTCAAACATCTGCTCTTGGTGTATCACTGCTGAGCTTGAGGATATCTCTTGTCATCTATCTTGGTTTCTCTTAGCTTCTCCACAGCTTTCCCAGACTTCTTTAAGTCATAGCCCCACCCTTCTCTCTGATCTTTGGCCTTCTCAAGTGTCTTAGGACAGACTTAGTGGGGGCTGCACTTGATGTCAAGTTATGGCAAGGGATAGGCCTCAGGGCCAGGCCAAGTTAGGAGGGGCATTAGCCTAAAGATCATCCAAAAGTGGGCTGAGCCAAGGAAATGATCCAGAATTGTGCTAGAAGAACAGGGTGGCATCTTGAGAACTCAGGAGGATTCATACAGAAGGCACGTTGATGGTGACTTGAAACCATGATGGATAGTCTCAAGGAAGAGGGAGCAAGATGTTTGGTGTAAAGCAGTGAAGTCAGGTGATTCAAAAAGAAATCTATGAACATGGAGAAAAAACGGAGGCATTTTATATGACTCCCTTTGTGCCCAGGGTGGGCAGCTACTCTTAGATCAGCCACTCTTAATCTCCCCAAGGCTCGGGGACATATCTGACAACCTGGCATGCAGTCTCAGTCTTCTTGCTTACATTACTCTTTCCTACATAAACTTAGAGAGAATTGTATGTGGTTGAGTGTAGCTGTGGAAGGAATAAAGCAGAAGATGAAGTGGACACCGTTTTAGAGAGCTTGGGCTTCATCTCATGGCTGATAGTGAGCCCTTGAAGACTTTAAATCGGAAAGTAGAGTGATTAAATTTATATGTTAGAAAGATCATTTATAGATAGTGATTAAGAATTTGTGTTCAAATCCTGGTTACCTACAGGTCAGTTGCTTGATGTATCAATTCTCAGTTTCCTCACCTGCAAAATAGGAATAATGATAACTCTTAACTCATGGGGTGATTATGAGGATTAAATGAGATAATGGACACAATAGCTTAGTAAATGGCCCAGAGTAAAGGCTCAATAATTAAAAATGATGATAGTGATACTATACTTATCAGAGTAGAGAGATAATAAGGGCTTGAACTAAGGGGGTGGAATGCATATTTATCAAAGATATTGAAGAGAATAGTTAGACTTTATATTATATTCTAATGGGAGGGTGAGGAAAAGGCAGGAATTTTTTATCACTCCCAGTTTCCAACCTGGGTGACGGAGGAGATAGAGGTGTCCTTGAATAAATGGGAATGCTGGAGAAAGTGGCAGTTTGGGGTGGAGAAAAAAATCCATAATGAATTTGGGTTTTGTTTGTTTCTTTTTTCTATTTTTTTTTTTTTCACAAGGTGCTGTCCCAAACCTTTCTAAGGCTATTTGGTGGAGGTTGGTTTTTAGGACATTGAGTTTGAGTACTCTGTCATCAATTTGAACATGAGATTCTGGGAAGTCTATGCTACCAAATATATTTGAGTCTCTTCATCATAATGTAGAAGGTGAAGCTGTGGATGGGGATAAGGGTACCCAAGGAGAGCGTGTAAAGTAAGCAAAGCAGAGGGTCACTTGAAGGACCCCAGCATTTAAGAGGTTAGTGGAGAAAAATGAGCCAGTGAAAAATATTGAGGAAGAGTCATTGGAAAGATCAGAGACATAGGAATGAAAGGGGAGACATTTCAAAAGGAGCAAAGGAGTCTTCAGTGATACCAGGTCCTATAAGAGAACTAAGAAGTGACCACAAGTCAGCTGAGATGTCACCAGTGACAGTGTACTCCATCCAAGTGCTAGTCTCTGTACTAGTAGTTCAAGGATGACCAAGACCCAGTAGGCTCAATTCCTGCCTCAGAGGCTCACACTCAAATACATAATAATGAGAGTAGAAAAATGCTTTATTGTGAAGGAGTTCTGGCTGGACCATCACTTATCCCATTGATTACCAGTGTTCCTTTGGCAGCCATGGTGGTCTGGGTAGTTTCCTCTTCCTTACTTCTCTACAGACATCCTCTTTTGCCAAGGTAGATCTACCTGAGAGAAGAGTACCTTCTTTGGTCAAGAACATAAGAATGGTAGGCCTCCCTTGCTGGAATCTCCAAGCTACCTCCCATGTGAACTACATTTATTATGTTTCTTTTCATAATTTTGACCCTGTTTGTGGACCAAAACCCAGAGACAACAGAATATCTATTAGAAGATACATTTGATCCAGATTCACCAGCCAATGCTTTTGATGGAAGGTGGAGGGGACCCTTGCTCAAAGTAAGGAAAGAAGGAGTAGAGGGAATTAGGAGGAAAGGTGATAGTGCATCAAGAGGAGTTAAAGGATGAACAGAGGCTAGTTGGGTAAGGTTTTGTTAAGCAGAGGTGGTAGGAGCAACAAGCAGGGGGTGGGAGGGGGCGGGGGGAGTAGGAAAAATGGTGTTTCTGGCAGAAGTGGTAAAAAGCAAAGGTGGGAAAGTACAGACCAGTCTCAGAAACTGTGAGTAGCCTCATTGGGCTGCATCTCAAAGTTTAGCACATGCTGGGTAGGAGAAAAGACTGGAATGGAGACTTGGGGCCAGATGATGAGTTCTGAGGGCCAAGGGAGTGAGTCTGGGCTTTCTTCTTCTGTGGTTTGATGACTGCTGGGAAGAACCATCAAAAGCTTTTTAGAAATTCAGGCTTGTCTGTCTCAGCCTTCTCCTTCTTGAAGACCAAGGGTCCAAAGTGGCAGCCTGACATTCAATCTCCTTTGCCATGGTTGAGAAGTGAGGGCTGTAGCTGATTTTACTGGCCTGTTTCACATTTATTATAGTGTGGCTTTTATAGTGTGTTAATTGAAATATTTCCAACTGCCAAAAACAATTACAGTTAAATTGCCTTGTCAGTTCTTTTATTGCCAGATAAATGTTTTACAGACATATTTATGGGGGGCAGTGGTAACTGGATCTCATTTTCCATTTAAGGCTGGTGGTTTGGGTTAGGATTGACCCTTCAGTTCTGTGTTGTGGGCTGGAAAGCTGTTGGACGTTGTGACGCTTCCATCCCGTTACCGTAGGGATCAGACGCTCTTCAAAGAAAAATACTTTCTGGTTCATGTGGCTTGGCCTCAGAGAAGGGTTCCCATCATTGGAAACCTTGGCAACCTGGCAGAAATCTGATTCCTGCTGCTCACCCTACTAAAGCAATCCCACCCCAAGCTGGGACATGCTTTTTTCTCTCCTCAGGAGCCCCTTTCTTCCCCTCCACCATCAAAGTCTTTCCCAAAGACCCTATCATGGAAAAGAACCCATCTAGTCTAATTCCTTCACTTTACATTTGGGAAACCAAGGGCCTGAGACTTTCTCAAGACCACACAGGTGGTCAGTGACAGGACAGGAAGCACAGGTCACTTTTCAATGTGTCTCACTGCCAACCAACAAGTTCCCTTTGGCTTTCCTGATGCCTTGACTCCAAGGCTCTAGGTCTCTTTCTTCCAAGAGCTCCTCCCTCACGTCTCTAGTCTTCACTGACCTCCCTCTTGCTTGATCATCCTGTAACCCCTATTCTGTCTATATAGAATGGGATTTTTGTTTGTTTCTTTGTTGTTTGGCAGAACATTTTATTGTCTGTCATTGTTCTCCTTTTACCTTTGTACATGCTGTTTTCTCTTGCTGAAAAGTCCCTCTGAAAAGTATTTTCTCCACCCATACAACTGATACTTGTCCTTTGAGAAATCACCACCTCTGGAAGCTTTTCCTGTGCACCCCAGGTTGGGTGGGTACCCCTGTGCACTCCTACCTGCAGCATCATGTACACATGTGTCTATATTACTTGCATAGAAAAGATTTTCAAGGGAACAAACATCTAGTAGGTGAGAGAGCGAGTGAGTGACGATCATTGATTACACTTGTCTCTTCTCCATGGATTCTGAGCAAACTAGTGTAGAGACTTCATCTTTCTTTGTCTTTGTCTCACTGCTTAGGTTAGTGCCTGACACATAAATAGATGCTCAGCAAATGTTTATCAGATTGAATTGAGCATACTGCTCTTAGAAATATAAAATATTAGCATGTCAGAACTAGAAGGTCATCATATCTAATCCCCTCCATCTCACTGACAAGGAAACTGAAGCCCTGAGAGGAAAAACACTTTGCTCAGGGTCATGATTACTGGTGCATTCTGACAGCATTCATTCATTTATTCAACACATATTTTGAACACCTAGTATGTTCTAAGCATTGCTTTAGATTCTGGGGATTCAGCAGCAGACAATACAGATAAAGTACCTGCTCATAAGGAAAAACATAAAGTACCTTCACTCCAAACAAGTGTTAATGAATATAGTCTTTCCTCAGAACCTCCTTAATAACAGTACAGAGCTGAGGATTTAAAATATGCTCCAAACAATGTTTGTTGAACTAGTTGCAAATAAGAAATGCCCAGTGCTAAGTTACCTGGTCACTGTTCATGGGTCAGTACCACTGACGATGGAACAGGATTGCTTCAGGAGCTGTAGGACCTCTTCGGCTGGGCCAAGAAGCACATTTTGTTACTGAGAGGACTGTTTTTGAGGCTTGGGAAAGCTCCATGTCCTTTGTCTGCAAGCTCCCTGGATGGAAGTGTCACCATCATACGTTTATGATATAACCACTGTGATTCACTTTTTACTTACCTTCTGTTTCTGTTCTTCCTTCAGAGCATCAATATGGGCAGAGGAACCAGGAAGAAAGTAAGTGCTGAGGCCAATATAGTTTCTCAACAAGATGCTAAAAGCATTTTTTCTGTTAAAATATTACCTATTTATTTTAATTTTACCTGTATATTTATCAAACAAACAGAAAGAAGAACATTAAAATCACCCTTAAACCCCCTGCTGAGGGATAACTTCTTAGTTAACATTTGATATTATATCCTCCCAGATACTTTTATGCATATATAAAAATTACATGTACTTATTTTTAAATGGAATCAAACTATATATGTTATTTTATAACCTGCTTTTCACATAATGTATTTAGAGTACTTTCCATTGCCAATAAATTTACTTTTATAGCATCATTTAAAATTACTGCATAATATTTAACCATATGTTCCTTCAATCATACCATAATTTGTTCAACCATGCCCCATTTTTGACAGTTAATATTTCTTCTTTTTCACTATTATAATCAATCCTCTAACAACATGCATGCATCTAAATTTTTTACCATATTCTTGGTTATTTCCTTGATATAAATTCCTATCAGCAGAAATTTGGGTCAAAGAGTACATTAGACTTATTTTTTTATGAACTTTTTTATTAATTAAAAACTTAACAAAAGAACATTAAGATATCATTCCATTCTACATATACAATCAGTAATTCTTATATTATCACATAGTTGCATATTCATCATTTCTTAGAACATTTGCATCGATTTAGAAAAAGAAATAAAAAGACATCAGAAAAAGAAATAAAACGATAATAGAGAAAAAAAGATTATACATACCATACCCCTTACCCCTTGCTTTCATTTATCACTAGCATTTCAAACTAAATTTATTTTAACATTTGTTCCCCCTATTA
>PVIY010019706.1:0-45359 GCA_004026745.1 Myrmecophaga tridactyla
GTGAGCAAGATGCATTTGGTTATAGAAATAAAGGCACTATGATTTTTTTGTTGTTGTAGATTCTAGTTGCAGTGTCTGCCTGTTCGCTATCCCTGCACACGCCTGCCCGCTCTCCCTTCCTCTCCTCCTCTGTTATCACACTGTGCTCCTGATAATAAAACCTCCAGCAGTCCAGAGCGGTCGCCGCTGTGAGCACTGCCCTGCCTTACATGCACTCATTTGCTTCAACCTCACAAATAACTCTTTGCGGGGCACCAGCGTCATTTACAAACCATGCATGTCATGGGGCCTTTACTGTGCCTGCAACAGGCCGATGCCTGAAACAGAGGGAACAGTGGACCCAGGGGACTCAGGGCGGGGGAAGACACTGACGCCGCTGGGGTGCCATCCCAGGGAACAGGGTGGTATTTTCCCACGAGGTCTTTTCCCACTGAGAGCTGTGGTTGATTGAAATACGTCCCCTGACGAAAGCCATGTTTTTTATTCTTAATCCACGTTCCTGTGGCTTTGAACGCATTTGAAAATAAGAGCCTTTGGGGATGTTATTATCAGTTAAGATGTGGCCAAACTGGGGTAGGGGGGGTCTTAATCCTAATCTTAATCCTGAAGCCTCCTATACAGAAAGTGCAGGGAGCAGCTGGCAGTCAGCGGAAATCGGGAAGAGCAGAGATGAGGAAGGGGAGTCGGCCCTGGGATGAGGCAGAGACATAAGCCAAGGTGCCCCAGGGGCTGCAGCCCAGCAGAGGGGATGCTGTGGACTTTGGGGGAGAAAGCACAGCCGTTCCATCACTTGTACATTGGACCGCCAGCTTTCCAAACCCCGAGACAGTAAATTCCTGTCCTTAAAACCACAACCAGGGCATCATAGCAGCCAAACCAACCCAGACAATAGTGTCTCTCCTTTAGCCTAACCTGCAGGAATCCTCTAAGCTATTTTCTCCCCTTGCAATTGACCTCTGCCTCCTGCCAACTGGGGAACTAGTTCTTTCTGGGGTAACCAAGAAAAACGGCACTTAATTAAAACACCACCACCTAATTTCCCTCTGCAAGTGAATGCTTTCAATCGATCACCCTTTTCAGGGCAAATAATTCACTCTGGGAGACAGTCGCAGTGTGAATTGTACCCCATTTACCTTAAATGACTTTGAACTTTAGAAATATGCCCCCCATTAGCTGTGGAGTAGAAATAGCTTGGGATTCTTTTCATGATTGTAATTACAGCTGCTCTTCAGCGAGTACCGATGATGTTCTAGATGCTGTACATCCATTTTCTCCGCTTCCAAGAAAACCTCCGCAAGTTACGAGCGATGATCCCCACCTAAAAATAGAAACGGGAGAGAGAGGTTAGGGAGCCGCATCTCGGCCAGGCTGACGGGTCGAGCTGCCGGTGAGGCTCAGGCGGGAACCGGTTCTCCCTGCCCAGGCTTCACGCTTCCCCAGGGGAGCCCGCGCACAGGTGGAGGTGCTAGGAAGCACCGTGCTCTCCTCCTCCTTCACAGCCCTCCGCAGGGGGCAGGGGGCCACGAGGACAGTCCCCGGGTCCCCAGAGAGTCAGACACAGAGCCGGCGCCCAGGTTGGTGGGTCCAGGCGGAGGGGAGGGAGGGCTGGTGGCCCATGGGGGACAGGCTTGCGTAGGTGGGCCGGAGATCCAGCGCAGGAGGCAGCACGAAGAAGGAATGTACCAGAATGGGGACGGATGGTTGTCAGGCCCAGAACTGCAGGGCCGGCCGGCCAGGGGCACCAGGGCCCGTCCCAACAGCTTCAGCAGTGGCTCGCACCTCCCCGCCTCCATGTCGCAGGAGTGACAGCGGGTCTGGCAGGCAGAATCCAGGTAGCTTAGCTCCTCTTGTGTTTTCCAGACGTGCAAGTTCTACAATGCATCACCCTTCAGCCTCAAGCACACCTAGAAATGGCTTACACACACAGCTTTCTAGTTCTTCTCATCAGGCTTTCCTGCGCATGTGTCTCTAGTTTGGTAGATCTGATCTGGAAGGAAGGTGCCCTGGTTTCGGTTCCCACCTGTGCACTCAGGGCTCTCCAATCTGCCCCTCCCGCTTTACCTGTCTCTCCTGCCTCCCGGGAGCAGCTCAACAGCCTCCCCGGAACTGAGCCCATCGGACTCTTATAAACCAAACCCTGCACCCCTCTTCCCGGCTCTCTTCCTGAAGGGACCCAAATGCTCTCAGTTGCCCAGTTGAGAAACTTGGAGTCCTTCTCAAGCTCCCCCTCCTCCCTTGACTCCACACCCAATCTGTTGAGTCTTGTCTGTAGCTCTCCCCTCTCTGACTCCTCCTATTCCCACTGTCACTTAGGATGCCCTGAGCCTCTGCCCTCGCAGCCAGAGGGAACCCCTAAAATAGATGGTTCAGAGACAAGGGAAAGACGCCAAGGGGACGGCTGCCCATCTGGCCTGTCCAGCACCCCTGCCGCCTTCCTTCTCCTTGCTATCACAGCTTCAGATGTCCTTGCTTTCCGACTCAGCCATCGCACTTAGGATCTGTGAGCATGTGAGCCCAGAGTGAGGAGCAGAGGCTGCTGGCTGCAGCACCAGGAGCAAAAGTGAGCTACCACCAAACTGCCACTGTCTGAGCACTGTGAATAAATGAGGCCCAGGTGGGATCCTGGAGGAGACAAATGGCATTAGTGGGAAAACCAGTGGAATCCAAGTAAAAAGTTTAGTTAGTAAATAGGCCATGGTCACACGGATGTCAGGGGAAGCTGGGTGAGGGGGTATATGGAACTCTAGGTACTAACTTTGCAACTTTCCTGTGCAAAAAAAAAAAAAATTTTAAAATAAATCAAGTTATGGTACAATCCTGCAGTGGAATACTATGCAGACCAGAAAAAGAAGGCAGTGAGCCTCTATTTACATACCTGGAAAATGTCCTTAATAGGCTTATAGACAAAAGCAAGTTGCAAGATATATATATGTAATATTTATTATTTTATTATCATTGTTAAAACTCTTCTTTGTGTATATATAGATGCATATGTTTTTATTGTTATTATTATTTATTTTAATTATGAAAAGTTTCATACCAAAGCAAAAGCAGCAGTTGCCTCTGGGAAATGAGATCTGAAGAAGCGGCTTCCACATAATGCAATGTGGTATTGTCTTAAGTGGCAATGATAAATATGCCTCACTTTGTGATTAAAAAATCCATATATTTATTAAAGAAAACATGGCTACATCCCCCTCCTTTTTTAAAAATATTTTTATTGAGATATCTTCATGCACCATACAGTCCATCCAAAATATGCAATCAATGGCTCACAATATCATCTTAGAGAAGACACATATTTGCCAAAGAAGCATATCCCACAAACATTATTATCACGTAAGAAAGCTGTGCCTAACTACAATATTTTATTGACAAATCTTCACACACATAGAGTCCATACATGGTGTACAATCAATGACTCACAATGTCATCACATAGTTGTGTATTCGTCACTATGATCATTTTTAGAACATTTGCATCACTCCAGAAAAAGGAATAAAAAGAAAAAACTCATACATCCCATACCCCTTACCTCTCCCTCTCATTGACCACTAGTATTTCAATCTACCCAATTTATCTTACCCCTTATCCCCCCTATTATTTATTTATTTTTATCCATATGTTTTTACTCATCTGTCCATACCCTGGATAAAAGGAGCATTAGACACAAGGTTGTCACAATCAGACAGTCACATTGTAAACCTTCCCTTCTTAAACTATTCATCAAGGGTCCAGTGAGCTCAGGGGGGTGAGGCACTGCTGGGGCCAAGGTTGGCTGGAGAGACTGGGGGGCGCCTGGGAGTGTGGGCGCCTGCTTACAGAAGCACCTGGTCTGGGAGCTGATGAATTTAAGCTGGGTAGGGACATATTCAAACTTGCTGCCACTTGGTTGATGTGCTGGAAAGTGGCCAGGTTGGGGACAGCAAGGCTGAAGGCAGTTGCTCAGGTGAGAGAAGCAGGCCAGGTGTGAGAAGCAGGCCAGGTGTGAGTGGATACCTGAAGAGTCACTGTGCAGGGGGAACAGGTAGTGAGAGGAGCTCTGGGCTGGATTCTGACCAGGGGTAGGGCTGCAGGTGGGGGGTGGCGCAGGCTTGGGGAGAAGAAGAGGTTTTGTTGGGGGCACATTGCGTTTGCTTTGTCTGGGTGATGCCATCACAAAGAATATTTATTGAAGGAATGGTGGAATAAATAAACTGGAATGCCAGCTGTGTATCTTTAGCTGAGCAGACTTTAGACAGTTTTCATTAGAAGTAGACTTAGAGAGGAGGGTATTGAAGTTGGAGGCAGCGTCTTCTTGGGAGCTGTCCTTCAGCAAGTCCTGAGCTTTGGTAAGAGCATAAAGTGATTTCAGACTTTAACTGAAAAAAGATTTAGAGAGAAAGGGACATTTCCTTCCTTCTGTTTAATGTGCATCTGCTGGATCTCAACAGTCCCAGAGAGGGAGCCTCTAAAATGTGTTACAGGACAGGCAACTCAGACCACAACTGTTAGTTCATTGTGATGTCAGTTTGGTTGCACACACACAGCAGTTGTGTAGGCTGCTGTGGGGACACTGAGTTATCTTCGGGAATTTCCTGACCCAGGATGGTTCTTTCCCCAGCCCAGATGGGCTCGATTTGCATATATCATGATGGATACCTACCTCTGTGGCCTTGGGGAAGTCACTTCACCTCTTTGAACCCTGGGCTTGAGTTTCCTGATGTGTAAAATAGGAGTGGCGGTTGGAACCAATGATTTCTTCAGTTCTAGCTCTAAAGTCGTATTGGTCTAAGTTATTGCCTGTATTTCCTGGGGAATTCACTTCCTTTACTGCCCCGACACGTTTTGGGAAGTCAGATGGACACCAGCCTGATTATCAAGAAAGTGAAAAGGGCAGCATTTTCCTGGCCTGACTTCTTGGAACTGCTTCTTTCACTTTCTACTTGCATCTGAGAGGCATGGCTATAAACCAGGATGGAATACATCCATCCACCCATCTACCCATCCATCCATCCATCCATCCATCCATCCATCCATCCATCCATCCATATAACAAGTATTTCATGAGCATCTATATATGCTGGACATATGGGGAGAGGAAAGAGAACAGACCTGACGTCTTCCTTGTGAGCAGTGTGACATAGTAAGGACAGAGGGTCTCCCGAATCAGAAATACCTGGGGCGTGGGAGTTGGGAGAAGAAGGGTCTGTTAAAAATGCCCCTTCTCTTGACTATAAGAGCCAGTACCATAAAACTCCTAGAAGAAATATAGGGAAATATCTTCAAGACCTAGTGATAGAAGGTAGCTTCTTAGACCTTCCACCCAAAGCACAAGTAATGAAAGAAAAAATAAATAAATGGGGATTCCTCAAGACAGAACACTTCCATGCCTCAAAGGACCTTACAAAAAAGGTGAAGAGGCAGCCCACTCGATGGGAGGAAATATTTGGAAACCATGTCTCTGATAAGGGTTTGATATCCAGTATATATAAAGAAATCCTACAACTCAGGAACAAAAGTATAAACAACCCAACTATGAAAGGGGCAAAAGATATGAATAGACATTTTCCAAAGAGGAAATACAAGTGGCTAAAAAACACATGAAAAGATGTTCATCTTCGTTAGCTATTAGGGAAATGCAAATCAAAACCACAACGATATATTACTTTACACCTATAGGAATGGCTGCTATTAAACAAACAGGAAACTACAAGTGTTGGAGAGGATGTGAAAAAATAGGAACACTTATTCACAGTTGGTGGAAATGTAAAATGATGCAGCTACTGTGGAAGACCGTTTGGCAGTTCCTCAGAAAACTAAATATCAAACTAAATATCAAATGAGAGGGAGGAATTGTAACAGAGAAGTTAGGATTAACAAATGATTATCACTACTGAATCATTATATAAATATTTCTTTTTAGTTTCTAGTGTATTAGAAAAGCCAAAAGGAAATACCTGAAAGTGTTGAATTGTAACCCAGTAGCCTTGATCTTTGATAATGATTGTATAACTATATAGCTTTTATCTTGTATCAGTGTGATTGTAAAAACTTTGTGACTGATACCTCCCTTATTCAGTGTATGGGCAGATGATATGCATGGGGAAAAATGCAGAATATGGACGACCTAGAGATAGACAGAATCTAGAGAAGTGGGAGCAGTTGCCTAATACGTACAGAATTGTTAACGAGGTTGAACTTAAATGTTTGGGAATTGAAAGAGGTGATAGTACCTCGTTCTTGGGATTATAGGAAATAGTAATGTATTGTAGGTGAATTTGATTGAAAGTAATTGTTTGAATTCAAGTGTGCAAATAAGTTCTTGCATGAACCACTACAAATGTAAAAAAATAATAGTGGGATATGTGGGAAAAAACATAGCTATTGCAAACTATGAATCATAGTTAATGGTAATATTTTAATAGTCATTCAACAGTAACAATTTACTGCATTAATACTGCGGGTCAACAATGGGGGGTGGGTAATAGTTATGGGAGGATTTGGGTTTTAATTTTTTATTCTTGTTTCTGCTCTGGAGTAATGAAAATGTTCTAAAGTCAACTATAGGGATGTATACAAAATGAAATGATGACACTGTGAGCCATTAATTGTATATTTTGGATGGTTTGTGTAGTGTGTGAATACATCTCAATAAAATTGAAAAAAAAATTTTTTTAATGCCCCTTCTCAGCCCCTACTCCTCATAAGCTGAAACCCAGAGGGTGGGGCCAGGGTCTATGTCTTTAACAAATTCCTTGGTAACTCTTGCTCACCCTCTTGCTTGAGGACTGCAGGCTGATGGCGTGCCAACACTTGGAAGACCTCAGAGCTCCTCCTTATACAGACAGCAGCTGCCCAGGAAAATTATGTGGTAAGGAGGAGAAAACAGAAACGAGGAGGCAGAAGCCACAAGATTGAGTGGCCTGGGTGAGCCATTTAGCTGCTCTTAGCCTTGGTCTCCTTTTGTATCAACTGGGCTCTCCTGCCTGCCAGACCCACATAGACAGGGCAATTGCTTTGCCCCCACTTGGATACTCCCTGGGCTATCATCCCCAACAACCAACTTGGCATCCTGCTCCACTTATCTCTTCTCCTCCATCTTGCTAGTTTGGTTAATAACTTGGAAGTCACCAGATTCTTCTCTTCCATTTCCTTCTCATCCAATGAACCACCAAGTCCATCCTTGCCACCTCTACTTCTGCCGTCAGCCTCTTCCTCTTGACCTGCTCTGGGACCACCTGACCTAGATTCTTGTCATCTCTTGCTTTCATCCATTCATCTGTCTAACAAGTATTAGTCCTATCAGGTGGTAGCCACTGTGACAAGCATTGGGAATACAGGGGTATATGGTGCCCACAGTCCCCAGGGCTTCTACAGCAGCTTTCTAACCTTCTCCTAGCCTCCAGGCTCTCATCCTCCAAGTCATGGAAAGAGTGATCTTTCCCAAATTGTGTTCTAAGTCAGTCTTTCTCCTGCTTACAATTTCTTGCTGGCTTCTCCATTGAAGGTCCAGATTTAAACTTCTTTGCTTGCCCACTGGGACCTCCTGCCCTGTTCCCCCCAATTCTCTGCTCATCTCCCACCATTCTTCATTAGGCACCTTTGGCCCAGATATGTAGACCCCTTGCCTTTGCATAACCCAGGCTCCCTCTACCTAGACTGCTCCTAGCAAAGTTGTCCTCTGAACTTTGGTTTCCTCCTGGTTGGCTCCTGTATATCCTCTCCTCATTCATAGCCATTTACAGGGTCCTCCACCTTTCTCCATTTTTGTGGGAAAAGTAATTCCACTGTTGGGATTAAAAATAACTGTTGTTATAGTCAGAGGAAGCAAAGAACTTTGTGACACCATAGAATAGGAGAAGGACAAAGTGGCATTAAAAATTGTAACAGCACAGCAATGACATAACAAAATCATTGACAAAAGCAACAGATAGCTTTGAATCTGCAAATACATTTTTTAACACCAGAACCACAACAGTGGAACTGCCCAGATCTCAGCAGTGATGCTCTTACAAAGAGTGGAAATGAGGGAATTTGACCCTCTGCACATGGGCTGTGAGGGATTCACGACTTTGCCAAAAGTAGCATAAAACACTAAAGTAGACAACTGATGAAGCTCAAGTGATGGGTTGATTTCACTTCATGAACACCAACCTGAAGGAACCCTTGATAGCTCAGATGTGAATATATATCTCATACTTGAATATCAAATGAAGAAGATATGCAACCAGTATGCCCTATCTGACGTTGTCTTCTGAGCCTCCGTACCATAACAATTTAATCCAAGTCCATCTGGCTCTCCCAGAACCCCACTCTAAGAGACCAGTATGTGTTTGGGGAGGCTTACACCGTGCCAAGTCATTCTCAGTGTCACTGAGATCCAGCCTGGAACGCTGAGAGTCTTCTGCGTCTTCAGGTCCTTGGATTTGGGCCCTGCTTGGCCTCTTTCCTGCCCTCTGGGTAGCTGAGTGTGAGGGATCAGCCCTTGGAGCTGCTGTCAGGCCAGGCCCTGCAGGTGGGGCCCCTGCAGATGGGCACAGGGGAATATGGAGCCCTCATGCTGCTTTGCTGGGCCCTGCCTATAAAAAGAGGAAGGTATGGACCCTCTTTAGCCCAAACCACTTTACTCCTCAGCTAGGGGAATGGCAGGCAGGACACAGAGCCTCTTGATCAGGGATCACACCCATCGCTGAGCAGCCTCTGCCCCACCACTGACGCTCTCCCTCTTCCTTGGTCAAAGCAGAGGTCATCCAGTCTTGGGTGTGGGCAAAGTTTGGCTTGGATTCACCTAAATCTGTTTTCTTATACTGACACCTCAGTTGTAGAGATTCAGAAGCCAAGTGTTCTAGTTTGCTAGCTGCCAGAATGCAATATACTAGGAATGGAATGGCTTTTAAAAAGAGGGAATGTATTAAGTTGCAAATTTACAGTTCCAAGGCCATGGAAGTGTTCCAAATAAAGCAAGTCTATAAAAATGTCCAAATTAAGGCACCAACAAGAGATTACCTTCACTCAAGAAAGGCCAATTAAGTTGAGGATTTCTCTCTCAATGGAAAGGCACACGGCGAACATGGCGATGCCTGCTAGCTTTCTTTCCAGGCTTCTTGTTTTATGAACCTCCCCTGGGGACATATTTCTTCTTCATCTCCAAAGGTTTTTGACAGCATGGGCTCTCTCACAGATCTGAAAAGAACTCTCTCCAAAATGCTTCCTCTTTTAAAGGATTTCTGTAAACTAATCAAGAGCCACCTGGAATGGATGGAGTCACAACTCCATGGAAGCCATCTAATCAAAAGCTACCACCCACAATTGGATGGGTCACATCTCTGTGGAAATAACCTAATTGTTTCCAACCTATAGTACTGAATAAGGATTAAAGAAAATGATTGTTCCCACAATATTGGATTAGGATTTAAATATGGCTTTTCTAGCATACATAAATCCTTTCAAACCAGCACACCAAGTATACAAGTATTTTCTCATTTGTACCCAAACCAAATGTAGGTTTGTATTTCCAAGTACTTCTTAATATATTTCAAGCCCCTAATGGGGCTGTCAATTAAACAAACCATTAGATTGAGAAACAAGTCATTCTCTCTCTCTCTCTCTCTCCCTCCCTCTTTGTGCTGGTTTGGAGGGATGTGTTTCCCCTAGAAAAGCCATGTTTTAATCTGGGTCCCATTTTATAAAGGCAGAATAATCCCTCTTCAATACTATATGTTTAAAACTGTGGTTGGATCATCTCCCTGAAGATGTGATTTGGTCAAGAGTGGTTGTTAAGCTGGATTGGGTGACGACATGTCTCTACCCATTTGGGTGGATCTTGATGAGTTTCTGGAATCCTATAAAAGAGGAAATATTTTGGAGAATGAAGGAGATTCAGAGAGAGCAGAGAATGCTGCAGTACCACAAGGCAGAGAGTCCACGAGCCAGAGACTTTTGGAGATGAAGAAGGAAAATGCCTCCCAGGGAGCTTCATGAAACAGTAAGCCAGGAGAGAAAGCTAGCAGATGATGCCATGCTTGCCATGTGCCCTTCCAGATGAGAAGCTTTCTCTCCTGTTAGTGACTGTGTTCACTATGTGCCTTTCCAGATGAGAAAGAAACGCAGACTGCATTCGTTCTGTGCCCTTCTACTTGAGAGAGAAACCCTGAACTTCATCAGCCTTCTTGAATCAAGGTATCGTTCCCTGGATGCCTTAGATTGGACATTTCTATAGACTTGCTTTAACTGGGACATTTTCTTAGCCTTAGAACTGTAAACTAGCAACCTATTAAAGTCCCCTTTTTAAAAGCCATTCTGTTTCTAATATATTGCATTCCAGCAGCTAGTAAACTAGAACAATCTTTTACTATAATTTAATTACATTAAAAAAAACTTCTTAAATTTTGAAATAGTCCTTTCAAACTCACAAGACAGTTACAAAAGTAATACAAACCCCACATGGAGAACTCCAACATATACCCCCTGACACCCAGATCCACCAGTTTTAACATTTTGCCACATTTGCTGTACAGTCTATCCATCCAACTATTGATCAATCCATTCTTCTTTCTACCCATGTGTATTAGTTAGGGTTCTCTAGAGAAACAGAATCAATAGGGAACACTTGCAAATATAAAATTCATAAAAGTGTCTCACGTGACTGCAGGAACACAGAGTCCAAAATCCACAGGGCAGGCTGTGAAGCCAACGACTCCAATGGATGGTCTGGATGAACTCCACAGGAGAGGCTCACCAGCCGAAGCAGGAATGGGACCTGTCTCCTCTGAGTCCTCCTTAAAAGGCTTCCAGTGATTAGATTAAGCATCACTCATTGTAGAAGACACTCCCCTTTGGCTGATTACAAATGGAATCAGCTGTGGATGCAGCTGACGTGATCATGATCTAATCCTATGAAATGTCCTCATTGCAACAGACAGGCCAGCACTTGCCCAATCAGATAAACAGGTACCACAAATTGGCCAAGTTGACACATGTCCCCAACCATGACACCATGTATCCATCCATCCGTCCATCCATCTGTCTGTATATCTACTTATCAATCCATTTTCTGAACTCTGGAGCATAGGTTTACAAATCATGTTCCTTGACCACTTAATACTGTCATGTACATTTCTGGAGAACAAGGACACTCATTCATGCAACCACCCCAAGTGCAGCCATCAAGCTCAAGAAGTTTGACCCTGATGTAAATGCCACAGTCCACACACCAATCCTCTCATAAGACCCAACAGTGTTCCCCTAAGCCTCCTCTCCTCCTTCCAGGAGTCCATTGAATTCCAGGATTCCATTCGATTCCATTGAATTCCATCCCCACGACCATGCACTGCACCCAGTTGTTGTTGTCTTTTCAGTTACTTCCTCTGCCCTTCAATGGTGGGAACATACATACAGCATAAAAATCTTCCCATCCCACCCACTCCCAAGCATACCATCCTGTGAGGTCAATCACAATGTGCAATGCTGTGGTGCCCTCTCTATCCTCCACCACCCAAACTTTCCCATTTCCCTAAACAGAAACCCTACTCCCATCATGGGCCAAGTCTCCTTTCCCATCCTCCACCCCCCACCCCATCCCCTAACACCTGGCAACCTGGACTCTCATTTCTGTCTTTATGACTTGCTGGTCCCTTGGTGGCACACAGCAATTGGGAGATGCAAGATAAAAATAAATACTTATTTCCAAATGCTGTTGAGATTCTGTGGTTGTTTGTTACCCAGTATCCTTGTGACCACAGTTGCCTGATGATTTGAGAATCAGCCCACGGTGGTAGCACTTACCTTACGCCACTGTTGGTTCCTGAGTCTCCTCTGCATGAACTGATGAGCCCTGGGAAGGGGAGGATTATGCTTGGTCCATCTCTGCACCTGTGTCTCCCTCTCAGCACCTGTGTCTCCCTGCCTAGGGCTTGATGATTGGACTCATTTAGTCACTTCTTGCTGCATGAATGAGCCACATGCGTAGACTGGACAATGGTTGCCAAAGGCTCTTTTGGCTCCATGAGGTCTCTATTTCTAACTCATCTTGGGGCCTTGAATGGGTTCCTTCTCTTTCATAATTCACCTGATATTAGGAATAAAATGATTTCTTATCTAATATCATGGGATATTTGCAGAATCAATCACTTCCAATCACACAATCCCCTTTGGCCATCTGGAAGTGCCTCCTAGAGCACAGTCTTTCTAGGGATCCCTGATTGAAAGAAGGCTCCTTTGCCTGGTCTTGGCACTGTGGGATTGACAATGCCTTTCTGACGAAAAGGGGGTAAAGAACTATAACAAATAAGGTATCAGTGGCTGAGAGAGTTCAAATAGAGTTGAGAAGCTACTCTAGAGGCTACTCTTATGCAGGCTTCAGCTAGACATTGCTACTTATCATGGTTTGCCAAACCCCAACCAAAACCATTCTTGGAAACCCTAAAGAACACCTGGGACATTATCTGAGATTCTACAAAGGTTTTATGCACTATGATTACTTTCCAGAAACCTAAAACCTCCAGATGGGTTCCTAGGCTAGATTAGATAAATCCTGAAACCCAAAGAGCCCAGCCTCCCTACACCATATTATCAATAGCCCTTTCCAACATGAAAAACTTAGAATGGACACAGTCCAAATACCCCTAAAGATTGGGAAAAAGATCAAAGGAGAAGGTGGAGTTATGATAGAGAAGATAGGATTTAACACATGAGTATGACTGCTAAATCATATTGATATGTTTTAGTCTCCAGTGTCTTGGAACAGCTTGAGGGATAAACCTAAAATAGTGGAACTGTAACCCATACCAAACTCTGAAATCTATTCTATAACGCATTGTTGTGGTATGCGTTGATATTTATTGCTTTTGTGTATGTATGTTATTTTTCACAATAAAACAAAAAAGAAACATTCTTTGTACATTTCTTCAGTTCCTGTTAGAGACCAAGAGATCATCGTCCAGTTAATTCAATCTTCCTTGAAGCTAAATAGGACCATGCCCCCCATAACTGTTTCTTCTATCTAAAAGGTGGCCTCTTAGAAAGATGTTCATTTAGTACATCTAAATATATTTAGTGAAGCCAGTTCTGTATTAGGAACGGACCAGGCCCTGGGGTTGCAGGGGTTGATAAGCAGTCCCTGCTCAGTCTCAGGGGGAGGTGTGCTGCATGTAAGGGCAAAACAATCAGAAAAGAGCAATGGCCCTGGCGGGCACAGGGCCTGGGGGAACCTGCAAGCCTTGCCGACCGTTCTAACCTTCCCCTGCATTCGCATTCTGCCTCATCCCGTGTGTGTCTTCCTGACCATCCAGCTCCCACGGGCCACCCACGCAGAGTCAGCTGCGCAGCGCTCCGTGCGCAGAACACGACGCATGCGGCATCCTCTGTGTTCCTCTCCCCCATCATTCTTTTAGGGTCACGCCAAAAGATCCTAAATATTTCTTTCCCACCCATCCTATCATGTGTTGAAGAGGGTCACTGAAAACCGGCTGATTTGACAACATACTTCTCTAGGGCCGAATTGGGACATATATGACCAGTTTCTAGAAGGGAGAGTCTTGCCTAGCTACTGTAATTGAGTTTTATTTATCTTTTTTGTAAAGAGTGAAAAGGGAATAACTAAGACATACTCTGATTGAATTTTTAAAAATCTTCAGCTAAGTTATCTCATCAAAAAACATTTTTTTAAGTAAAAAGCTTTTTTGTTTTAAATAAATGTATAAAATCAAGAAGCAAAGGAAAGGGTAATCAAGCAATTCTCTGAATCAAAAAATATAATCACTGGAGGGACTCTCCCCCAATTGCTGACATTTTTATAAATTATTGGGAAAAAGAGGCTCGCAGGGAAATACCTGAGTTCTCAGCTATCGCTGACTCCCCTGGATGACGACGTGCCAGGCTGAGGGAGAGCAGCTCCCGGCAGGTCCCCCGAGGCAGGTGGGTGGGAAGGAACATGGCAGAGGAGCGCGATGTTGGCAAGCATTAGCTAATGCCTTGAGGGAAAGGTAACTCCGCTGTGCTGCTCACATGACAGCTCCGACATATCAGCTGTGATTCAGCAGGGAGTCCAGACCAATGGCATCAAGAATTGTGGAATTCTAGGATTGGAAGAGCCATATGGATGGTTGGATCCAATACTGTTTAATGGATGAGGAGACAGTCCACAGAGGTTGAGTGACCGGGCGTGGTTGTACAGTGATGTTTGTGGGTTTGTATGCAGGGAGGGGGGGGGTTAAAATATATTTAACATAAGATCTGCCAATTTAACCATTTTTAATGTACAATTCAGTGGCATTAATTACATACCCAATGTTGTATAACCTTATTTCCAAATTTTTCTTCACTCCAAGCAGAAACTCCATACTCAGGAAGCAATAATTCCCCGCTCCCTCCTCCCCCTGGCATCTGGTACCTTCTAATCTATTTTCTATCTTTATGAATTTGCTTATTCTAGATATTTCATATAAATGGAATCATAAATGATTTATTCTTTTGTGGCTGGTTTCTTTCACTCAGCATTGTAGTTTTAAGGCTTATCCATGCTGTAGCATGTATCAGTACCTTATTTCTTTTGAGGGCTGAATTACATCCCGTTGTTTGGATATACCACATTGTTTATCCATTCATCAGTTGATGGATAGTTGGATTTTTCTACCTTTCTGAATCCTATGAAAAATGCTGCTATGAACATTTACATACAAGTTTTTGTCTGAACACCTGTTTTTCCTTCTCTTGTATATACCTAAGAATGGGACTGATGGGTCATATGGTAATTCTATGTTTGACTTTTTGAGGAACCAACAAAGGCAGCACCATTGCCCACCTGCAATGTACAAGAGTCCCAGTTTCTCTGCATCCTTACCAGCCCTTCATGTTTTCAGTTTTTGAAATGCTAGCCATCCTAGTAGGTGAGAAATGGGATCTCATTTCATACAGTGAATTTCTGATGGAGCAGGACCAACGTATGAGGCAGAAGGCGTCTTGGAGGATGGTGAGGGTGGCGTGGAGCAGCCAGAGGCGGAGGAGACGGCTCTGTCGTGAGTGTGGACGCACTTGCCTCGGCGATCGAGTAGAGTTAGAAGTGAGAAAACAGGGTCCTGAGCCAGGAACTATTGCCCACTGTGGCAATCTGGTGGGCAGCCCTGTCTATGGAAAATATCTCATTAAAATATGAAAGGTATGAGACCTTTGGGCCCATGTGAGGCATGGTGGTTTATTGATGAGGATTCAGGACAATGGCTGGAGGAGAGTTGCCACAGAAACCCATGTAGCCATGATGGACTCCAGAACTGTGGACCTTCTTATGTGTTAGTTTCCTGTGGTTATTGTAACAATTACCACAAAGTTAGTGCCTTAAAACCACACAGATTAATTCCCTTACGGTTCTGGAGGTCAGAAGTCTGACATCAGTTCCACTGGGTGAACGTCCACGGTGCTGGCAGGGCTGGTTCCTTCTGCGGACTCAGTTTCCTGCCTCTTTCACCTTCTAGAAGCCCTCCGCATTCCCTCTAGAAGACGGCCTCTTCCTCCAACTTCAGAGCACACCATTCCAGTCTCCCCTCCCGTCATCCCTTCGCCTTGTCTTCATTGTCATCAAATCTCCCTCTGCCCCCACTTTTATGGGAACCCCTGGGGTGATATTGGGCCCTGCTGGCTAATCCAGGGTGGCCTCCCCTTCTCAAGATTCTTGACTTCATCACTCCTGCAGAGTCCTCTCTGCATGTAAGGTATGCCACGTAAAGTAACACTCACAGGTGCTGGGGTTGGCACATGGCTAGTTTTGGGGCCTCATCCAGCCTCCTGCATCTTGGAACCTACCTGTGGCTCCCACGCTGCGTCTGACTCACCTGCTCATCTTTGGAGATTCAGCTTGAGCCACCTGCTGCAGGGCCTTCCCACTCCTTCCTCTTGCTGCCCTCTCCCATAATCACTGGGTTTCTCTTGGTTTCCCCTTCAGATTACTGGCTACTTTGGGTGGCTGACCCCTGCACCTCACACAGTACCTAGCCCAAAGTCAAAACAAATCAATGTTGTAAGAAATGTAGACCTTAGACTTCCAGGAAGATGGCTGAATAGAGTAGTTTAAGATTAGCCCTGCTCCACAGAAAACTTAGAAAAGGTACAAGAGGGTGACTGAGGTGGCGATTTGGGAGTGTGGCTGACCTGGGAGAACCTTCTGCACCACATGGGGCAGCCCTGGTCACAGAGGCCGAGGAACTGAGAGGCAGAAAGCTGGAGCCTGGTGCAGAGGCACAGAGCCCGCAGGAGTGCACAGATGGGAGCCGGGTACTAGGAAGTAAGCCAGACCGCATGCATTGGGTGCACTACTCTCACCAGCTCAGCGCCGTGACCGGTGAATCACCCCACGCCCTACGCACCTGAACCCCATCACCCACTCCCATTCCCCATGCTCCAAGTTCCCCCACCCCACCAGCCCCCAGTGCACATACCTGCCCCACAACCCCACCCCAAGTGCAGCCCAACCCACCACTCCTGCACCCCTCCCAAGCACTATCTCCCCCTACCTGTTACCTGCAGGCTGTTCCAGTGGATAAAGGCTGTGGGCACTAACCTCTATACTGAGGCTCCCCATGCCCCCTGCCCACAGTGTCGCACAGCCTCACCCCCTGAGCTCTGTGCGTCAGTTTACGGCACTCCTAGGCCCACTCATGTGCACGGGCCCCCAGTCACGTCATTCAGCTCTGGGAACCACACATTACAGCAGTCCTAGAACTGCACATGCACAAGGTCCTCAGTCACACTTCCCAGCTCTGAGAAAGTGCTGACCTGCACAGCCGGGTCACATCTGCCCCCAATCCATGAAGGCACAATGTCAACCTGCTGCCACAGCTCTACACATGTGCACAAAGGGCCCTGTGCCTTAGACCAGCACACACCAGGGTTACACCCCCCAGACATGTGCACCCGCACACCTACATCCTCCCTGGCCGCTGGGCACCCATGTTCACAAGCATCAGTGTAGCAGTCCCAACCTGTGCCTATACCTGCCTGAAACAAATCACTGCACTGAGTGCCCCACTCCATGCCCTGCCGCCTACTGTACGACCATCCTGCAAACACAAGGCCTTAGACTACTGAAAGAAATCAACTCCCACAGTAAATCAATCAAGATATTTACATGCCATGAAGGCAGCAGAAGATCACTAAGCATATCACAATGCAGACAGATACAGCCCTGCCTAATGACCAAATTAAAACAACAAAGGAGACAAAGACATTGGAACAACCAATCAAAGATGTTCATACAACTCTACTTAATAGAATAAGTGGGACAGCAAATGACATAAAGGAGATCAAGAAGACAGTAGAAAGGCATAAAGAGGAATTAGAAAGAATAAATAGAAAAATAGCAGATATCACAGAAATTAAAGACTCTGTTGACCAAATAAAAAACATACTAGAGGCACACAACACTAAATTTGAAGAGACAGAAGAAAGAATAAGTGATACAGAGGACAGGATAACTGACTTCGAAGATTCAAAACAGCAAATGGCAAAAAAGATGGAAAAAATTGAATTGGATCTCAGGGAAACGATAGACAAAATAAAGTGTACAAATATAAGAATCATTGGTGTCCCAAAAGGAGAAGAGAGGAGTAAAGGGCTAGGAAGAGTAGTTGAGGATATAATGGGGTGTTCTAGTTTGCTAGCTGCTGGAATGCAACACTTCAGAGATGGATAGGCTTTTAATAAAAGGGGATTTATTTCATTAATTCTGCAGAGGAAAGGCAGCTAAATTTCAATTGAGGTTCTTTCTTATGTGGGAAGGCACAGGGTGATCTCTGCTGGCCTTCTCTCCAGCCCTTTGGGTTCCAACAACTTTCCCAGGGGTGATTTCTTTCTACATCTCCAAAGACCTGGGCTGAGCTGCGAGTGTTGAGATGAGGTATGCTGAGCTGCTTGGGCTGTGCTACATTGAATCTCTCATTTAAGCACCAGCCAATTAAACCAAACATCATTCATTGTAGCAGGCACGCTTCCCAGCCAATTGCAGACATAATGAACAACAGATGAGGTTCGCATACCATTGGCTCATGTCCACAGCAACAGAACTAGGCACCTTCACTGGCCAAGTTGATACCTGAACCTAACTACCACATGTCCACCCCTTATCAACTTGGCAACAATATGCCTCACCTTAGATGATATTAAAATGGCACAAATTCTCTTCTGGCTGTGGATCTGTGAATCTCAAAACAAGTTATCTGGTGTCAATACGCAAAGGAGGGACAGTCGCAGGATCCATAGGAAGAAATTGGAAGGAAAACCTGCAGAGCAAACACCATTGGATTTCAAAATCTAAAAATCATTTATCCTTCCGCTTTAGAAAGTGGCAGTCCCACCCTTTCCAAGGGCCTATGCAGTGGCCCACCTCTTTCCAAATCAACCTCGGGCAACATTGAAGAGACCACCTTTTTCTCGGCTCCACTCTCTCCAGGCACTGGGGCCACACCTGGGCTCTCTGCCACTTCCGGGGAGCATGCTCAATTCCTCCATGTGGTGGCAGCCAGGTTCTCCCCAGTCCCCAAACTCACCCTCTCCATGTATATGGGTGGATCCACTCTCCTGGCCAAGGTTTCTTGGCTTCAGACTCAAGCTTCCATGGTCGTCATTCTGCAAACTCCACTTTGCCCCTTTTGTGTCCCCCTTTGTCCAGATTGGCAGTGGTTATGTTTACACCAACAGTCTCTTCAAACACTCCAGGACTTCTCCATCATTCTCTTCACAATTCCTCCAGAATCTTCCCCTTGACCATCCAAAAAACCATTCCAACATATCTGGTATTTGCAAACTGCAGCAGCACCCCACTTCTCAGGTACCAAATCTGTTCTAGTTTGCTAGCTGCTGGAATGTAACACACCAGAGATGGATTGGCTTTTAATAAAAGGAGATTTATTTAGTTAGTTCTTCAGAGGAAAGGCAGCTAACTTTCAACTGAGGTTCTTTCTTATGTGGGAAGGCTCAGGGTGATCTCTGCTGGCCTTCTCTCCAGGCCTTTGGGTTCCAACAACTTTCCCAGGGGTGATTTCTTTCTGCATCTCCAAAGGCCTGGGCTGAGCTGTGAGTGCTGAGATGAGGTATGCTAAGCTTCTTTGGCTGTGGTACATTGAGCTCTCTCATTTAAGTACCAGCCAATTAAACCAAACATCATTCATTGCAGCAGGCACGCTTCCTAACTGACTGCAGATATAATGAGCAGCAGATGAGGTTCATGTACCATTGGCTCATGTCCACAGCAACAGAACTAGGCATCTTCATGTGGCCAAGTTGACACCTGAACCTAACTATGACATGAGGGAAAGCTTCCCAACCCTCATAAAGGACATAAATATACTAGTCAAAGAATCCCAATGAACTCTGGACAGAATAAATCCAAATAGGCCTTCCCCAAGACACATACTAATCAGTCTGTCAAATGTTGAAAAGAAGCAGAAAATCCTGAAAGTGGCAAGAGAAAAATAATCTGCTACATATAATGGAAACCAAATAAAACTGAACATTATCCAGGATAGATCATATACTGAGGCACAAAACAGGTCTTTACAAATTTGTAAACATTGAAATTATTCAAAGCACTTTCTCTGATCACAATGGGATGAAACTGGATCTCAATAACCACCAAAGAATGAGAACATTCACAAATATATGGAGATTAAACAACACACTCTTAATCAATCAGTGGGTCACAGAAGAAATTGCTAGAGAAGTCAGTAGCTATCTGGAGATGAATGAAAATGAGAATAAAACTTATCAGAAATTATGGGATGTGGCAAAGGTTGTGCTGAGAGGAAAATTTATTGCCCTAAATGCCTATCTTAAAAAACAAGAAAGAGCAAAAATCAAGGACTTAACAGCACACCTGAAGCCGCTTGAGAAAGAACAGTAAGCTAACCCCACAGCAAATAGAAGAAGAGAAATAACAAATAACAAAGATTAAAGCAGAGATAAAGGAATTGGAGAACAAAAGAACAATAAGAAGAATCAATAAAACCAAAAGATGGTTCTTGAAGAAAATCAATAAAATTGTTGGGCCACTAGCAAGACTGAAAAAGAAAAAAAGAGAGAGGATGCAAATAAACAAAATCAGAAATGAGAAGGGGTGCATTACCACAGGCCCTGAAGAAATAAAAGAAATCATAAGAGGATACTATGATCAACTATATGCCAACAAACTAGGCAACTTAGATGAAAAGGACAAATTCCTGGAGACACACAAACAAGCTACGCTGACTCAGGAAGAAACAGAAGAGCTCAACAAACCAATCTCAAGTAAAGAGATTCAATCAGTCATCAAAAATCTTCCTACAAAGAAAAGCCCAGGGACAGATGGCTTCACAGAGGAATTTTATCAACCATTCCAAAAAGAGCTAACACCAATCCTGCTCAAAATCTCCCAAAAAAAAAATTGAGGAAAAGGGAACTCTACCTAACTCATTTTATGAAGCTTACATCATTTTAATACCAAAACCAGGTAAAGATGCTATAAGAAAGGAAAACTACGAGACAATCTCCCTAATGAACATAGATGCAAAAATTCTCAATAAAATATTAGCAAATCGAATTCAACAACACATTAAAAGAATTATACACCTTGTCCAAGTGGGGTTTATACCAGGAATGCAAGGATGGTTCAACACAAGAAAATCAATTAATGTAATACAGCACAGTAACAAATCAAAAGGGAAGAATCACATGATCATCTTGATTGATGCTGAAAAAGCATTTGACAAAATTCAGCATCATTTTCTGATAAAAACCCCTCCAAAATATAGGAATCAAAGTTAACTACCTCAATATGATAAAGGGAATATATGAAAAACCAATAGCCAGCATCATACTCAATGGAGAGAGACTGAAAGCTTCCCTCTAAGATGAGGAACGAGACAAGAATGCCCCCTGTCGCCATTATTATTCAACATTGTGCTAGAAGTTCTAGCTTGAGCAATCAGGCAGGACAAAGAAATAAAAGACATCCAAATTGGAAAGGAAGAAGTAAAACTCTCATTATTTGCCGATGAAATGATACTATACTTGGAAGATCCAGAGAAATCTACAGTGAAGTTACTTGAACTAATAAATAAATTCAGCAAGGTGGGGGGGATATAAAATTAATGTGCAAAAATCAGTAACATTTCTATACACAAGCAATGAGCTAGCTGAGGAATCAGTTAAGGAAAAAATTCCATTCAAAATAACAACTTAAAGAATCAAGTACTTAGGTATGAACTTAACCAGGGACGTAAAGGACTTGTACACAGAAAACTACATAACATTGCTAAAAGAAACCAAAGAAGATCTAACTAGGTGGAAAGACATTCCCTACTCATGGATAAGAAGGCTAAATATAGTTAAGATGTCAATTCTACCCAACTGATCTACAGATTCAAAGCACTGCCAATCAAAATTCCAACAACCCACTTCGAAGATTTGGAAAAGCTAATTACCAAATTCATCTTGAAGGGAAAGAGACCCTGAATAGCTAAAAGCTTCCTAAAAAAGAAGAACGAAGTGTTAGGATTAATACTCCCTGACTTTAAAACCTATTATAAAGCCACAGTGGTCAAAACAGCATGGAACTGCCACAAAGATAGAAGCATTGACAAATGGAATCAAATTGAGAGTGCAGAAGTAGACCACTAAATCTATTGTCAACTGAGTTTTGACAAGGCCTCCAAATCCTCTGAAATGGGACAAAATAGTCTTTTCAATTATTGGGCATGGAAGAACTGGATATCTATAGCCAAAAGTATGAAAAAGGACACTTATCTTATACCCTAGGCAAAAATTAACTCGAAGTGGATCAAACACCTAAATATAAGAACTAGTACCATAAAGCTTCTAGAATAAAACATAGGGAAACATCCTCAAGACCTAGTAATAGAAGGTATCTTCCTAAACTTTACACCCAAAGCACAAGCAACAAAAGAAAAAGTAGATAAATGGAAACTCCTCAAAATCAAATGCTTCTGCACCTCAAAAGACTTTGTCAAAAAGGTGAGGAGGCAGCCAACTCAATGGGAGAAAATATTTGGAAATCACATATCAGACAAAGGTTTGATTTCCTGTATATACAAAGAAATCATGCAACTCAACAACAAAAGAACAAACAACCCAGTTACAAAATGGGCTAAAGATATGAATAGACACTTTTCTGAAGAGCAAATACAGATGGGTCAAAAGCACATGAAGAGATGATAATTTTTATGGGTTATAAGGGAAATGCAGATCAAGACTACAATGAGATACCACCTCACACCTATAATAATGGCTGCTATTAAACAAACAGGAAACTATAAATGTTGGAGAGGATGTGGAGAAACTGGGACACTTATTCACTGCTGGTGGGAATGTATAATGTTGCAGTCACTATGGAAGACTGGTGATTCCTTAGGAAAGTAAATACCGAGTTGCCCTATGACCTAGCAATGACGTTACTGGCACATACCCAGAAGAGTTGAAAGCAATGACAGAAACAGAAATTTGCACACCAGTGTTCATAGCAGCATTATTCACACTTGCCAAAAGATGGAAACAAACCAAATGCCCATCAACAGATGAGTGGATCAACAAAATGTGATATACACATACGATGGAATATTATGCAGCAGTAAGACAAAATGACATCCTGAAGCACGTGACAAGATGGATGAGCCTTGAGGATATAATGCTGAGTGAAATTAGCCAGACACAAAAGATAGATATGTATGATTCCACTTTTATGACCAGCATAAAGGCATAACCAGAGGCATATAGAACAGAATATAGGGGACTTAGAGATACATAGAAGCTAGAGATGGGTGAATTGTTAGCTAGTGAGGTTGAACTCCAGTGTAAGGTTATAGCTAGGAGTGAAGGTGGTTCTCTAGTGGGTCTGTAAGTAATATCACCATATTGAAGATGAACAAGATTGAAAGGGGTTGTATAGACCTATGTGTCCCACTGATTAACACTAGAAATATGAATTAGTTTTCACAAGAATTACTTCAAAGATATAATTCTTGTACAAAGAATGTTTAAGTCCAGAGCACGGGGGAAAACTGCTATTGCATGCTATGAGCTATGTTCAAACGGAAACCATCAGCACTACCACAGCAACAGCAAAGGTATATAATGAGGGGAGAGACAAGAGTTAAGAGGAGGTTTAGATTTCCTATTTGGCGATGGTGTGTTTATTATTTCTTTTTCTCTTGGGAACAATGAAATTATCTAAAATTGAGAATTTTGATGGACTGTGGACTTTGGGCCCTCTACATGATGCCCAGTGAATGCAGGTGACTGAAGGATACACTGATGGAGAAGTAGATTGGTGAACGATGGTGTATACTTATGAACGAAGGTTGTGCTGCTACAAAAAGGAACAAAGTCATGAGGCATGCAACGATGTGAATGAACATGTGGGACATTTGGTGAGACAAAATAAGCCAGAAACAAAAGAACAAGAATGGTATGGTCGCCTTTAGAAAATGCTTATAAGAAATCAGGGGCCTGGATTGTAAACTTTTAGAGCAGATACATTATGTCTGGAGTGGTGATTATTATTCATATATATAATATATATATATATATTTATAATTTATATATATAACCTGATATTTAGAGATAAGAATGAAGCCAAACAGATTGGGGTTAAAGTAATTCAGAACATAGGGGTAAGGATGACAGTGTCTATGTTTTAGAACCACACATACTCTTTGGGACCAATGGAAGAAAGGTTTGTTTGGTCTGGAACTAAAATTTTCTGTAGTGCATAATCTAATTCAACCTATGTGTATAGCTCATTTGAACAATTGAAACACAAGGAGCACAGAATAAGGAAGAAGTCCTTTAATCCTGTATAGATTATTATAATGTCTGGATACATCCTAGAGTATATTAAGCAGATAATCAGGGAATCCCATAACACTGTGTCAAACTTAGGGACACCCAAATCAATAGGCCAGGCACTCAATCAGGAGGCTTACTCTTGTGAAGCTTATGTAGGTAGTAGAGAAGCTTAGACTACATATAGGCATGCCTAAGAGTTACTTCTGGAGGACCTCTTTTGTTGCTCAGATGTGGCCTCAGTTTCTCTAAGCCCAACTCTGCAAGTGAAATCATTGCCCTCCCCGCTACATGGGACATGAAATCCAGGAGTGAAAGTCTTCCTGGCAACCTGGGAGATGACTCCCAGGGATGAATCCAGACCTGACACCGTGGGGTCAACAATTCCATCCTGACCAAAAGGGGAAAAAGAAGTGGAATTAATAAAGTATCAGTGGCAGAGAAAGTTCAAATAAAGTCGAGAGGCTACTCTGGAGGTTGCTTTTATGCAAGCTTCAGTTAGAACTTGTTACCTATCATAACCTGCCAAACCCCCAACCAGGACCATTCCAGCCAATCCTAAAGAACACCTAGGGCAATATATAAGATTCCACAAGTGTTCCAGGCACTAAAGTAACTTTCCAGAAACCTACCACCTCCAGATGGGTCCCTGGTTCAGATAAGTCCCGAAACCTAGCCCAGCCTCTCCAGAACATCAGATAGTTCCATCTCCCTGCCCCATATTAGTGACAGACATTTCCAATATGAAAAATTAAGAATTGCCATAGCCCAAAGACCCCTGAAGAGAGGGATGGGAAGATCAAAGGTGATGGTGGAGTTATAAAGAGAAGATAGGTTTAACAAATGAATATGAATGCGGAATAATTAAATTGATATCTCTTTTAGTCTCCAGTATTTTAGAACAGCTGGAAGTAAAAACCTGAAATTGTGGAATTGTAACCCATGCCAAACTCTGAAATATGTTCTACAACTAATTGTGGTGCTGTACTTTGAAACTTATAGCTTTTTTGTATACATGTTATTTTTTACAAAAAAAAAGGAAGGGAAAAAAGTTTATTGTGATGATAAAAAAAATATTTAAGCCCTCTAGCCTCCTGTATTCTGGAGCAGCTAGAAGGGAAAATATGAGAGGATTGTATGGCAGTCCATGACAAACTCTGGGATCTATCCCATAACTACTTGTCGAAGAGTGCTTTGAAAACTATTGCTTTTTTATTTCCTTGCTTTGTATATATGCAATACTATCCAATAAAAAGTTAAAAATAAAAAAATAAATTAATTAAAACAGTTTACCAGGAAAAATATATATGATCTGTTTTAATTATTCAAAAAAATAAAAAGGAAAAAAAGAAATGTAGGCCTTAAATGAAGGGTGTCCTATTTCTCCCAGTGGGAAAGACACATTTAGAAAATCCAGTTCCCTAACCAGTGGGACTGCATGTGAATATGATTGGACTAAAGGGCCTCTAATTTATGAACCACAGAGTCAGCCTCCCCTGGTGGGAGCCAGCCTCCAGCTTGAGGTCTTTCCGGACAGACCCGTCTTTAAGCTGTGTGAGCCCTAGGCAGGTATTTTTGCGGGTTCCCCGTCTATAGAAAATATTTCATTAAAATAGAAAGGTGTTATGAAGCTTTATGGATCCATGCGAGGTATGGTGGTTTATTGATGAAGATTTAGAAAAATGGGCAGAGGGTGTTGCTTGTGCCTATATTTATTAACCAATCCATGCATGTGAAGGCAAAGAACAGCACATCTTCTATCTGGGGCTTTTTCTGAATTGTTTAGGCCACAGTCCCTTTCAATGCTGCCCTCCCCCATCTCCCACAGGCGGCACCAGTTGGGGAGACAGGAGATGGGCCTTTGGGGGAGCAAGAAGAGGGGTCCTGTCCATACTAGGGAGGCCCATCCCTCCTCCAGCATAACTTGTGGTTGACAAAGGGGACACAGCATCAACTTCTCAATTGGGAGCAAGAAAGGATGCTGATTGGAAGGGCCTGGTGGGTAGGAGCAATGGTCTGGAATGCCCTTGGGGGAAACAGGGTGGCCATATGCTCAGGTGAGAGCCGAGCCCCTGGACCACATGCTGCTCAGGCCCAAGGATCAGCAATGGGCGGTCAGCAGCCCAGAATACTCAACTCGTCTTCTGTCTGATGTGACGCAGAATCAGCCAGAACCAACATGCCAGCACCTTCTGTCAGCCTCCAGAGAAAACACCGTACTGGTCAAGGGCCCCAGGCCATCCTGTAGGTGTGAAGCCTGCACCTCCTCTAGCCATCTAGTCAACCCCACATGCCATGTAGAAGGTTGGACAATACCTGGAAGGGGGAATCTGGGGACTGGGGCCCACATGGGACCCTGTCCAGGACCAGGGTGCCCCAGCCACATGGCACCACTGGCCCAGTCAGTCCTGGACATGGGAGGGGTTAATAGAAAATGTGGAGGAAGGCACTAGAAAGTCCAGCCCTGTGATAGGAATCCCTTCATTAGGGTCTAAGGGTGGTACTGTCTTCAGACCTCATTCTCTTCATCCATCAATCCCCCACCCCCACCACTGCATCATTTTAAGGGTTAGATAAAATAATGAAGGTTAAGGAAGCTCACAAGTGTTCAGGCATTCTACCAATTTGATGTATTTTTTGCCACGACAATGTTTCAGCTCATACCCCGTGGGTCCTGGCCCCTGAGTCACTTCTGGCCCTGGACTGGAGAAGTGGCTGAAGGTTCTGGGAGGGACCGGCTGAGGCATTGGAAGCTGTTCTCTCTCCTAGGTGAGCTCGGGGTGGGAAGAGCCCACGCAGTTCCCAAAGGAAGTCTGTGGTGTCCCTGCCTGACCTCCAGTCCTGTCCGGGCAACTCTGGGGTGGAGGAAGGGGTAGGACACGTGGCAGCTCCAAGGGGCTGCCCCTCCCACCCTTGAGACTGCTTCAGGGGAACCAGGAAGCCTCGGCGCAGACCTAGTAGTAGACACTCCCTGTGCCTCTGCAGACATTTCTTCATTTGTCCATCTAACCACTCATTCAAGGAGCACCTTCTGTTTGCCAGGCACAGTCCCAAGTCCCACAAGGGAATTAGGTACAGGCCCTTGTTCCTTAGATGCTGGACAAGACAGGTGTGCCACTAACAGGTGCAGGTAAGAGGGGTGGGTATGGTCAGACATTGTGCATGGTACCTAGGGGATGGAGAGCAAAGCCGCTCTAGAGGAGGCAACATTAAAGTGGGCTTCTGAAGGATCAGTTGGGATTCTTCACAAAATCTTTCCCAAGGACTTGGGTCCACTGAGACCTCTTTATCTTTTCAACTTCCAGTTCAGACAGGACTCCCCTCTGTAGCTCCCTAGAAAGTCTTCGCTAAAGACTGACTCCCCCAGCCCCAGTCCTGCATCGGCTTCATGGACATGCGGCCCTGGAGTGCCACTGGTTTGACCCGCTGCTGTTGCTGTCTTGAAATCCTTAGTGGTTTTGAACAAGAGCTGCATTTTCATTTCCTGTTGAGACCCACAAATTGCATCATTGGTCCTGACCCAGCCTTAACCGCTTACCTCCAATAGAGACAACTAGCTGTGTGCTTCAGGGCTTCCTGGGCATTTGACATCATCTTAGTCAATATTTCGTTCTATTTTCTGTCTAACCATTCACTCAGCATAATTTCTGCCCCTGGGAGCAGTTTCCAGCCACAAAGCATGTACTTGGAAGACGTTCTCTTTATTGGGGGGCAGCACGGCCATGAAGATTCCAACATAGCTTAAGAATTAGGAAGTGATTATTCCCATCTAAAAGAGGTTCTCATTTTAAGAAAATGATTATCCATGGAATTCCTTTAAATAGCCAGCTCTTCTAATGCATTTTTAATGTGCTTTGACATATTAAAAATTATCCACACAGGGTCTTCTTGGGTCTTGTTCAGCTGGCGTTCTCTGAGCTGCTGCCCTGTGCCAGCCCTGGGCAGGGCCTGGAAGTCTCTGCAACTGGTGGGCCCCTCCTAAATGGACATGGGGCGTGCTCAGCAGGGGAGATGCACCTGGGGATCTGAAAGGACACCCTGGGCCTTGCCAGGCAGGAAGCCAAGTGGAAACTCCAGACAGGGGGAGACTCAGAAGCATTTGCATTGGAAGGAGGGTTGTGTTGGGAGAGAAGGGGAGAAGCTTGGTTGCTGGCAGAGAGCAGGGCTTCAGTGCTAATCTGAGGAGTGAGGGTGGAGGGTGAAGGGGCTGTGACGATCAGAGCTCTGTCCCAGGAAGGAGACCTTGGCAGTGGTGGGAAGGTGGAACCAGGCTGACCCACTGGGAATTGGTGGAGACCAGTGTTGGAAAATGACCACACCAGAGGGGCCAGGCAAGAGAGAAGGGGAGCAGGCCCAGGAACCTTGGATGAGTCCAAAGGAGTGTCTCCATGTCCAGGGATGTTGTTACAGAGCACCTTGAACTGGGGGGCTTCGAACAGGCACACATCCTCCCATAGCTCTGGAGGCTGGAAGTCTGAAATTGAGGTACCCAGCAGGGCCAGGCTCCCTCTGGAACCTGTGGTGGGGGAGGCCTTCCTGGCCTCGTCCAGCTTCTGGGGGTGACCAGCCATCCTTGGTGTACTTCGGCTTGTAGACCCAGTGCTACAGTCATTACGTGACCATCTTCACCCTTGTCTGTCTTGTCTGCTCTTCTCATCAAGCCACCAGTCCTGTTGGGTTGGGGACCCCCTACCACAGTGTGACCTCAGCTTGATTTAACTAACGCCATCTGTAACAACCCTATTTCCAAATAAGGTCAAATTCTGGGGTTCTGGAGGTCTAGTACTTCAACACTTCTTTTGGGGAGACTCAATTCAACCCACACCAGGATGGAATTGGGGGCTGTTGAGGATAACTAGCCCATTTCTAGGGCCAGGGGAGAGGGCTATGGGCCTGAGTGTGTACACACCTTAGTGAGGTCAGACTGGGACCCAGGGAGCCCAGGGAGCACAGTCCCCCCAGGCTGACCCCTGATGTTTGTATTCTGTTGGAAGTTTCTAATGTGCTGGTAGAAGAAACTGTACAGGCAAGGAGAGATGAGGTAAGGGAGGAGCCATGGAAACTTGGCCTCAGATGGGAGGGAGAAAGGAAGTGGGTGGGTTGGAGGCATTGGGGAGGTTTCTGGTGTGGGGTTGGGGGAGCCACTTGGAACCTCATGGATGGTCAAGAGTTAAGATCTGAGCAGAGAATGGGGGTAGGCAAAGAGGGTGCTTCGGCCCAGGGAAGACTGCAGGCAGAAACCTAGAGGGAAGGATGGCCAAACTCTCGTGCAGGGGGCAAGTGGGGGGAGGCAAGAAATGACAGAGGAGGAGGTGACTGAGGTTTGGGGAAGTCTGGCCTGGAAGATCCGGCAGCTAGCAAGACACTAGCAGCATCGACAGCAAAACCATGGTGACCACAGAGGGATGGCTAACGTCTCCCGAGCACCTGTGGAGTTCCGAGTGCTACCTGGAGCAGCTCACCTGCACCATATCATTTAATCTCGCAGCTCCACTCTCTGTCATTACTAGCCTCATTTAAAAGGACAAACCTGAGGCCTGAGAGCAGCTGGGAAGGGGCATCACAGGATTTGCTCCAGGTCTGGCTAACCCCAAGACACTATGCTTTTCCGGCATTTGGAAGCTCTGATTTTCTGAGCAGGGAGAGATGGGATAAAAATAGGAGAAAAGAGGCCCTTTCAGGAGGAGGCTCTGGCAGGGCGTATCTGTTCTGCATTTTCTTTTTCAGGTGTGCATGTCTGATAAACCCTATTTCGACTCATCTATAATTGGAACTTCAAGCTGCTGGCCCAGGTGTTGTCTCAGCATTAAAGGGAGCTTCAGGGGGCTGCATGGCAAAGCCATGAGCCCATTGGGCCAGCGGATGGCAGGGCACATGTGGGTGTCCACTGTTTTGGGGAGGGACCTGGGCAGTGGCCATAGAAATACATGTTCTCTTTCAGCCCCACCCAGCCCAACTTCCAGCCAGGTCATGCTACCATCCTTATTTTGCTGGCCAGACAGCTGGGACCAGTTGCCTGTGGTCATACAGAGTAAGTGGGACTGGAGCCTGAGCCTGGCTGGGCCAGCAGAACAGCATACCTGCCCAAGGAGCAGGGCCACCCGTGGGTGGAGCACATCATCCATTGATGGAATGCTACCCCTGCCCCTCGGTGTTTGGCCTCTCCCCTCTCAAGCCCTGCAAAACTGCAAATCACACAGGGCATCCCTCTGCTCAAAGACCCAGACCCCCAATTGTTCTTTGTGAAACTGGAGGAATCTTTCTTCAAAGGCTAACTGAGCCATGCTGCTCCAGTATTTTAAATCACTTCCCCTTTGCCTTAGAATAAAGTCCAGGCCACATAACGTGACCCATGAAGGCTGGCTGGCCCGGCCCTCCCCAGTGTCATCCAATACCACATCTGTGGTTGCTCCCAGGGTCTGACCACTTGGGTTTTCTCTTTGTTTCTTCTGTCCTCTGCTTGAGGAGAGTGTCTGCTTCCCTGACCCTCAGTACAATTTGCTCACGGGAAGGACAATTACAGTGCCATCAAGAAAGGAGGCCAGGAAAGTCAGCATAGGCGGCTCTGCTGTGGACTGGGGGACCCTCCAGCTCCCCTGTCTTGTCTTGGGTTCAGCTTTCTTTCCCATCCAGATAATGAGATCTAGAGAACTGAGATGGGTGGGGGTGCTTAGGGGAAGGGACCAGGAGCCCCTCGAGACTCATTTGCACAGTACAGATCTGCTGGCAGCCCATCAAAAATGCCTGCAGTTGCTGCCAAGTGGTCTAACTCTCAAGGAGACTGCTGGGCTGTGGGGTGGGGCTGGTCAACAGAGACCCCCTGGGGTACTGCCCAGGAATCCAGGTGTGGTAGTTAGATTCAGATGTCAACTTGGCTAGGTGAAGGTGCTTAGTTCTATTGCTGTGGACATGAGCCAATGGCATGTGAACCTCATCTGTTGCTGATTACATCTGCAGTCAGCTAGGACGCATGCCTGCTGCAATGAATGATGTTTGATTTAATTGGCTGGTAGTTAAATGAGAGACTCAACGTAGCACAGCCCAAGCAGCTCAGCATAATTCATCTCAGTACTTGCAGCTCAGCCCTCGCAGGCCTCTGGAGATGCAGAAAGAAATCACCCCAGGGAAAGTTGTTGGAACCCAGAGTCCTGGAGAGAAGGCCAGCAGAGATCAGCCTGTGCCTTCTTGTGTAACAAAGAACCTCAGTTGAAAGTTAGCTGCCTTTCTTCTGAAGAACTAATGACATAAATTCCCTTTTATTAAAAGCCAATCCATCTCTGGTGTGTTGCATTCTGGCACCTAGCAAACTAGAACACCAGGGCAGTGAGAGGTGGCTGGCTGAAGTTTGGAGGTGCTGGATCGTAGACAAGTGCCACTTCATAACAATTCATACCTATAGGATAAAGGTCTAAATTCTTTGGTCATCCATTAGAAAGACTCCAAATTACCTTTTGCCTTTCCCCTTCTCTACTCACTTCCTTCCCCTTCCTTCCCCACCCTTCCTTTCTTCTTTCCTCAACAAATACTTTTTAGGCCCCCAAATGTGCCTGATACCAGGCTGAGAGCTGAGTTCTCTAGATGGTGGGCAAGACAGGTATGACACTAACAGGTGCAGGTAAGAGGGGTGAGTGTGGTCAGACAGATGTGCATGGTACCTAGGGGATGGGGGGCAAAGCCATGCTAGGGGAGGCGACATTAGAGTGGTCTTCCGAAGGATCAATTGGGATTCTTCACAAAATCTTCCCCAAGGACTTGGGTCCACTGAGACCCCTTTCTCTTCTCAACTTCCAGTCAAGACAAGACTCCCCTCTGTAGTGCCCTAGAAAGTCTTTGGTAAAGACTGATTTGGCCATGACCAAACCAAATATTATCTTTTTTAAATCTTTTTTTGTTGAATTTGTGTGTGTAACATATATAAAGACAGGTGTATTGGCAAAGCCAATACACCTCTGTCAATTCACCAACGCTACTGGGCCCCCTAGCCCCTTTCAGCTACATCCTCCTGCAGGTAACCACCACGCAAATAGAGATGATAATCATGGCCTGGCTTTTATTTATTATTCTACCACCTATGTAAACATTTCCAAATAATTATTTAGCTTTTCCTGGTGTTGAGCAATATAGGAATGGAGCCATTCTGTCTGTATTATTTCATTTTGTTTCCTCCAGTCATTTTGTTCTATGGAAGTGCTGATTTGTTCATTTTCACTGCTGCATAGAATTCCATTAACTGAGCAAATCACAGCTCATCTATCTGTTCCACTGCTGGTAGACATATCTGGTAGACATATCTGGTTGTCTGTCTGAGGCTCCTAAGGAAAAAGCTGCAATGGACATTATAGCACGTGCTATCTGGCGCACACAGGCAGGAGGTGCTCTGAGAAGAGGGTCACAGGGTGTGTGCATCTTCAACTGCTCTAGTAAATGGCAAACTGATTTCCCAGGTGATGATACCAATGGATTCTCCAGCCATAAGTCTGTGAGAGTTGGATAACATCCAAGGGCTTTGTCATAGGACTGATAATTAAAGCCTTGGACATAGGTTCCATCTCCTAGGGAGGGCACATGGGGGCCAAGAGCCAAATACAGGCAAACTCCACAGTTTAGGGGCCTCAGAAAGGGCAGGTGAGTGTATCAAAGAGGAGGGAAAAGTTCATGGGGTCCTAAGCTGTTGAGAGTCCAGGAAAGTCAGGGCTGAGCATGGGCTGTTAGGGAGTGGAGATCATTGGTGACTCCCTGGGAGCGATTTCCAGAAGAGGATGCCAGGAGGAAGTGGGGGAAGAGTGAAAGGGAATCAAGACAACAAAACCAGGAGTGCATGGCCGATGTCCCAGGGAGGCCACCTGTGGCCCTCACCTTTCTGGGCCCATGACTCACCTCATGGTCGAATGCATTCTTTCCCACCTACATCTGGCAGAAGTGAGCTTCCTCCGTGAAACCTGCCTTAACATCCCGACAGGTGCTGCAGCCCTTCAGGTTCATCCAGGTCTGGGGTGTTTCCCCTCCTCTCTTCTGCTTTGCCCTACCTTGATTTCTGTGCATGATGGACTTGTTTCTAGATTGGAGCTCTTTAGGGCAGGGCTGCCAACGCCTTGGCCCTCTCTGCCTGCAGAATCCATCAGTGTTCAGTGCATATGACTATTCCATAAGAATGTGTTAAACCAACTTTAAAAAGTTGGATCAGCCACAAGTTGGTGGGAGAGAGGGTAGAGGGCAAGGTATTGATCAAAGTGAATGAAGCAAATGAAAATATAATATGCCAGAGAGAGAGAATGGTTTGGCCAGTGATTTTTCGCAAAACGCATCTGGAAGACTGACTGGGTTGGATTACATCTGATATGTGTGCCCGCTGAGCTTCTCCATCTGAGAATGTTCACAGGGAGAGTTTACAGATTCTGTTAGACACCTGCTTCAACAGGACAGCAATGACAAAAGTCCTCCCCTCCAGTGTCCTCCTTTGTCAAGGTGCTACAGGTGGGAGACGCGCAATGACCAGATCACATGAAAGTACCTTCCAAAGGGCAACCTCATAGAGACGAGGATGCAAATTACACCACCAAACCTAAACAAGGCCGTCTATTCCCAGATTGGGAGGACTGCTTGAATCTAGGCTTTGCTGTTTCCAGCCATGTGACGTTGTCCTTTTGCCTCTCTGAGCTTCAGTTTTCCCACTGAAATTGGGGATGCAAGCCTCAACAAGTCTACTTCTCACTGCTGAGGAGAACTCACAGTCAAACAGAAGTGTGGGTAGGAAGTACGTCGTTAAGGGCAGGGCACTTTCATTGTGGACATGTTGATCTCTTTATGTGGACATTTGGGTCGTGGGTCACCTTCCCATGACAGTGGCCTTGGGTGGAGTTCTAGAGCTGGGAAGACTTTGCAGATCCTTCAGATCCACCTTTCTGTTTTCAGATGGGGAAACTGAGCCCTACAGTCAGTTCATGACAGGAGTAAATATTACAGAAGTAAAGCTGTGATTGCAACTTTGGTTGTATCTGCCTGGGTGGGAATTGCAGAGACGATGTCAGTTAAGGAAGCATTACTTCCTGCGTGACATTTCATCTACAGGGAATCTGTTTTAGGGAGGAAAAAAATTTAAAGTCTGGAGAATATGATGTCATGTCGGATGTGGTGGGTGTTCGATTGACAGTGATTAGTGGGGGATTTGCTGCTCTTGGCCATTCTCTGGGCTGGAGTTAATGTTTATCATCTGCTTTCGACTTCCACCATCACTCATTAGGACAAGACTTTGGGTAAATCACCCTTAACTTGAATCTCAGTGTTTTTTTTCTCTACATAATTTATATAGTAACACTTCTCCTTCACTGGACTTTTTTTGCGAACTAAATGAAAAGGGATGTTTAAGTATTTCTTAAAGTCTAAAAGCGCTGCCTGAGTACAAAACATCAAAAAGCCCACTTGCTTTGTACCAGAAGAGGGATGCCTTTGAGTCTGAAGGCCCTTCCTTGTCTTATGGATCAGCTTTCAAGGAGAGCTCCTTGAGACTTAGGTTCCACTTTGGAGCCCTTCAACCCTGGGGTTCATTGTGTGATTTTTCAATCTCAGTGTATTAGCTTTCCTCCAGGGCTTTCTTCATGATTTACCCCTATTTGGTAGCCCATGGGCACTTTATTCAGCTTATAAATTCTTCAACATTAGCTGTTTTACTTGGTGGATTAGTTTCCTGTGACTGAAAACAACAGAAATGTATTCTCTTGCAGTGTTGGGGGTTGGTGTCTGGAACTTGGATGAAGGGAGGGTCGGTTTCTTTTTGAGGCTCTGATGGAGAATCAATTCTCTGTTCTCTCCTGGCTTCTGGTGGTAGCTGGCAATCCTTGGAGGACCTTGGTTTGTAGATACATCACTCCAACCTCTGCCTCCATCTTCACCTGGGCTTCTTCTCTATGCCCCCACTTCTTCCCACCCTAGTCCAGGATAATTTCACCTGGAGATCCTTAACTAATTATACTTCACTAATAGATAAAGACCCCATTTCCAAATGAAATCACATTCTGGGGTTCTGGGTGGACACACACTTTGGGGGGTATGCTATTCAACCCACTACCATCTGCTGTCTGTTCCCTCCCCCCTAAATTCACGTCCTTCCCGTGTACAAAATGCATCCTAACACTTCCAAAAGTCTTAAGCTATATTGGCATCAACTCCAAATCTCAAATCTTACCCAAAAATCATCAACTCAGCAAAGTCCCAAATCTCATCATCTAAATAATTTCAATTAGGTATTGGTTAGACTCTGGGTATCACCCATCCTAGGGCAGAGTTCCATTCCATCTGTGGACCTGTGAGACTCAGAAACTTGGATAAATATGGAAGGGACTGGATTCCACAGGTTCTTTAGCTCTGGGTGTGTGTTGTCACATATCTTAATATCATACAGAGAATATTAAGCGGAAGAAAGGACTTTAAATAACTTAAGAACTACCAAGCATCTCTGCTCTCATTTCTTTTAATAAACAAAAGTGCCTCCCTCTCTACTAAATTTAGTGCAGAGAATATAGCCACTCCTCTTCATCTTGGGTAAGGAGAAAAAAAAGCCTGTAATATGATTCTTCTTTTAAAATGTTCCATCTTCTAATTTGGGCTACTCCTCAAATTTTAAGTACACATTTCAGAGTCTGGTTCTAACATCAGGCTTAGCAGTAGATGGCCACATGGTAGGAACCAAGGGTCAGAAGATCCCCTCCACCTACAAAAGCCATGCCCTCACCCCCATGGCCGTCACAGAGCCCCAGAGGGGAAGAGTGGTGGGTAAGACGCATGTGGTTCAAATCCTGGCTCTACTCACTGGCCCTTGGCCTTGGTCCTTTGTGGTCCATGGGGAGATTGGGGACTGACTTAGCTGGTGTCATAATCAGAGAGCTCTGATTATATGATTAAATCACTTGGTATAGTCCCCAGCACATGACACAGGTTCAGTAAATGGGGCTTCCATCTTGCTTTGGGTATCATGTCCAAATTGCCATGTATGGATGGACAATGTGCCATCAAAGGGTCATCTCCCCAGTAAATGAAGGGAACAGACCCAATCTTGGGTATTCTTCTGTGATCCTTAGTAGTCCCAGCTTGACCTCTGGATCCCTGGAATCATTGGCCAATGGCGGCTCTCTGTGCCTCAGTTTCCCCATTTTTAAAATTAAAAAGCTGGATGACCTCAGGGATTCTTGATTAGAAACTGAGAGTGAGAGTCATTTGGGGCATTTTCAAAGTCTAAAGGTTCAGGCCCTTTCCTGGATGTAATGAATCAATGTCCTATGGGGGGGGCGGTGGGGGAGAATGAGAATCCCTGGAACAGATGATAGTAGTGTATCCGATTTTTAAATTTTTCAGTTTTTATGCTCTTCACAGTGGCAGAGGCAGCACAGCTAAGTCAACTATTCTCTGGTTGAATTGGTTATTTCTGTGCAACCCTTTGTCATTTCTTTGAAGGAAGGGCTTTGAGCAAATGGGGGAGTTTGATGGGAAGAAAAATTAAAGACCCAGGATCCTGAGCACTAGAGACCCCAAGAGGTCATTAGAGCTGTTTTTTCACACCACAGATGGGAGCATGAAATACATTAAGTGGTTGAGACGAACATGTTTAAGACAAGAATGGAAAGTATTAAAATGAATTTTCCAAGACACGTTGACTCATCGCACTTATTTACATATGTGTATGTGGGTATTGGGTTTCCATGAACAATTTGTTTCTTACTGTGGGTCAAGGTTAAAACAGCATGAAAAGTACTGGCCAGAGAGGTGGTGGAGTCACAGAAGGGCCTTTTCACATCGTCAATGGCAAGCCAGGCATTCTCTGCAGAAGTCTCTGATGTTGTGTCCAGCTCGCTGGCTCTGTGGCCAGCATTGCGAACTGGGGGCTCCAGTGAGCAGTCCATGCTTGTGGAGGCAGCTGGGAGGGCAAGCAAGACCTATCACAACTTGACCAATTGCCAGTGGCTGCCTGGAAAGCTGTGTTGAGAAGGATTCAGAGACCAAGGTCAAGCTCAGCCAGGAAGAGAACCACAATTAATTATTAATGTCTGCCTTTGGAGCAGGAGGGGCATGTGTCATGCAGGCCACATAGTTACTCTCTCTGTTTGGAAAAATGTGAGTGGGGTTGAGGTTAAAATCCTCCTTCTAACACTGGCTTGGTGTGAGACATAATTGAACATGTCATGAAAGTTCTCCTACCCATCCTTTCTAAATCTGTAAAATGAGAGAATGGACGAGATGAGCTTGAAGGTATCTCTCAACTTTGAGAATTTAATTGGATTAAACTGGCAGAGTCTGTCTGTCAAAATTTGTCTAGAATCAGTGTGATTATGTGTGTTGGGAGGCGGCAAGGGGCAAGGAGAAGAAGCCCTATTGCCTCAGATCCAGTGAACCGTTCTTTGGTGTGAAAGTAGGAAGGTTCAGTGGGGCAAGGGACTCAGAAAAACCTAAGGGCAGGTTCCGGTCTCCTGTTCTCTGCTTCTCCTAATAGGGCTCTGTACACAGTTAACCATAAACCAGCATGGACCCAATGCCTACTGTTTAACGGGGACACCCCCTCATCACACAGTTGCAGCAAATCAACCTTGGTGATCTGTTGAGCAGAGAAAGCCTGGAGTGCGGTGTGGGGTGTGGCTGGGGTTTGGGGGGACAGGGTAGATGGCTTCAGCTAAATTTGGGTCTTGCTTCTGGGTGGCCAAGTGACACAGTTCAGTTCAGTGACCCTTGGTCATCCAGACAAGGGAAAACAGACTATTTATTCTGCCTTATGTTCTTCTCAGATGTATTTTTACCCTTCAAGCTCTATTTATAAAAGCCAGGTGTCAGTTCTATGCTCAGCTGTGAATGCACCCACAGCTAGGGGACACTGCTCCTCAGCCTGCTCAACAGGGGCTAGAAAGGTGGTCCAAGTGCTGAGACCTGGGCTGAGCTCAGATGCTGTACCTGACTCCAGGGACAGACAAACAGATAGATGGACAGGCCTGTAGATTATGCATGTAAAGCAGTTAGCATAGATTTGGCATACTAAGTTCTTATACCAATACTCAGTTGGGTGATAGATAGAAAGATAGATAGATAGATAGATAGATAGATAGATAGATAGATAGATAGATAGATAGATAGATAGGCAGACAGACAAATGTAGATGTGACATAGATATAGAAGTAAATATAGACATGTATAGACATACACATGGAGAGGGTAGATGTCGATAGAGTTAGAGATGTAGGTAGAGATACAGGCATGGATTTAGACCTAGGTATAAATGGATGTAGATGTAGCTGTAGATGTAGCTGTGGATACAGTTGAAACATCCTAATTAGTGGAAAGCCCTTCCAGAGTTGACTTTTAGTTCTAATTTTTCTCTTATATTATGAATTCTTCTCTGTGCAGAGTCCACATTCCCTCCCTTTCTCCTTCCCACCCTTCTTGCCTTCCTTTCTTCCTTCCTTCCTCCCTCCCTCTCCTTTTCCTTCTTTCCTTCCTTCCTTCCTTCCCAAAGGGAAATACAAGGATGCTTCCTTTCACATGTGAGGTCCATGTCACCTTCCTCCTTGCCCTCAGCCAGCTCCTTTCAACGTCTCTGTCAGGTTGTGGGCACATCAAGCGAGTTTCCAGTGAGCCTGGAGTTCTCAGCTGGAGAAGACCCATGGTACATGAAGAGTGATGGAGAGGGAGGCAGTGGCTGCCGTGCTCTGGCTCCAGTCTACTGAGATGGCACCTTCTTATTCTGGAGAGAAAAAGGTGTGCTGAAGTCTTCCTTGTTTCCAAAAGCTTCCAATAGGAAGCAGGAAGCTTCTCCAAGGAGGGCTGGGAGCACAGATCAGGGAGAGGGGCCCCAGACTGATGAGGGATTCTGTCAGCCAGGAGAACCATGCCTCCTCTCCCACTGCCCCACCTGCCTTCTCCAAAGTACCCACGGAGGAAGAAGCACTTATTGAGTGCTTGCTCTTTGCCAAGGACTTTGGAACAGGTTAGATAAGGGAATATTTATAACAACCTAACAAGACAGTCATTACCACCCCCATTTTATATTTGAAGAAGCAGGGTTAAAATAAAACTGATTTTCTCAGGGCCGCAGAGCTAGTGCCAAACAGGCATTTAAGGCTCAGTCTACCAACCACAGCCACTGCTTCCTCTCCACTGTACACACATATACTGAACTCATCTTTGATTTAGGGTGCCCAGTGGCCTCCATGGGACAATGTGGTGGATTTGTAGACCAGGTCATCAGAGGAAAACAACCCATCTCTCCCTCTCACCAACAGCCATGATGGATTGCAGGGAAGTTTTTGGAGAAAAGAAAATTCAGGAGGTAGAAGAGACTACCCTGGCTGATTCTGCTCATCTCCGGGCCTCAGTCTCACTGGCTATAAGATGACGAGTTGGACCAGATGGTTTCCAGCATCTCTTTCAGCTCTGACCTGTCTCAGGTCGCCTGGACATCCCGTTAACACCTTCCTCCCAGCCAGTGCTGACTTTGTACACAGTGGGAGAGGAGAAGGGAGACTGCTTTCGCCTGTGGAATTCTAGGACTTGGGCGACTGACAAAGGAAGAGTGTTGGTAGCAGTTCCTGGTTCTTCCCAGGGATGGGGAGCATGAGCCAGCTGAGGAGCAACAGTTGGAGAAACTGAGGCACAGGTGTCATAACCACCTCCTCGGTGGGGCACTCTGGAGCCTGTGCACTAGCCACTGGTTCTTCCAGGTCTCCAGTGAGCCCCCACCTTGCTGCTCCTTTTCCTCTTCCGTTTTGCTTTTCTGTGATCCACCACCAGGAAGCCCCAGTTTTGCCAGCAGGTAAATCTGAACATCTTTACTCATTGCTCTGCAATACTGATATCTTGCTCCCTTGGATTAGACTATAATTATGAAGGCCTGGGATGATTAAATTTTTAAACCTTAGATTTGAAAACCCAGCCTTTACTTTCACCCAGAGATCCCCTGATGAGCTTAGGGTCTTCTTAATCTCGTGTGTAAGTCATCTTTACAAAAGAATGAGGAAGAGGCTCCTGATTACTGACCAGCTGGCGGCTCTTCTGGCTGTGCACATGACCCCCTGGGCAGTTAGGAAGCAGATCTATAGACAAGGGTGTACAGGCAGAGGGGTGAGTGGACTCTTCTGCTGTTTGGAACGACAGAGGGCAGTTCTCAGGGAACTTTATACATAACCCTGTTCTCCAGGCCCTTTTCTTGTGGCTTGCAAGAATAGCTGGGGTCCAGAGCTCGGGGACGCTTCTGATACAAGCACAGGTTTGCTACTTTTTGAGCTGGTCAAAGTCATCCCCCAGCCCCCAGGATTCAGTGGATTAAGGGGAGGTTAATGGGGAAGTTGCCATTTCTTGGCTTGTGGCAGCAGAACTGCAATCTCTGCCTCCAAATTCACTGGGTTGTCTTCTCTCTTGTCTGTGTCCAAGTTTCCCTCTTCTTATAAGGACACCAGTCATACTGGATTAGGGCCCAACCTACTCTAGTTTGGCCTCATCTGAACTAATCACATCTTCAAAGACCCAACTACAAAGTAAGGTCCTAATCATGGAAATAGGGTTTAGGATGTGGACTTGTCTTTTGGGGACTCATTCAACCCAGACCAGGTTGGAAAGAATAACTTACCAGCTGCGCTTCTTTGGAAAAGTCACCCAATGTATGTTGGCCTCAGTTTCCTCATGTATATAAAGGGTTAAAAATATCTACCTCATAGGGTTTTTGTGCGTGATTAAAATGATAAAGCCCTTAACACAATAAATATGCATGCATTCAATAAAAACGAGCCAGTTTTTTTAGTAGTAGCAGTAATATTTAAAGTCTCCACTATGATAACGACATATGGTGTATGCTTAATAAATGTTTTTTAAATTGGAAACCTACATGGTCAGGCATGAAGCCAGGAGGTTGGGGCAGGTAAAATAGGAAGCAAGGTACTGCTCGGCTCTGCTGCTCCTTTGGCATTCAGCTAAAAAAGGTAGCAATGAAAAAGAATGTTTTTCAAATGGACTTGAGTGCTTTCAACTTACTATGGGAAAAATATGTGCTGAATATATGAATGAAATCTCAACCTCTACTTTCTATGCCTGCGAAAACAGGTCATCAAAGACAAAACCAACAGGATTTGAGAACAACAAAGCATTAGGATTGAAACTCTGCATCAGCTTGCCTTAGTGACCAGAGGGAGATGATTAAACCATCCACCAGAGGATGAGAAAAGGTGAAATCCAACCAAGGCCTGGATTTGTGGCCTGGCTGGGGGTTATACTAATTAGGAGAATCCAGCCCAGCTCAACCCTCCCTCAAGTAAGGAACTGATCACAGGGGCTTGGAGAAGGATGCCAAATTCTACAAATAGATGAGGCTTGGCTGAGAAGGAGAAGAAAGGGAGGAAAGCAGAGGGGAAGGCGGGACAGGGTGGAAACAAAGCTTGCTTGCCCCTCCTGGCCTCTCTCCCAGGTCCGCCTGTTTATCACCCACACAGGGACCTCGTTCCCTATGGTTCACAAAATGCCCATCAAATCTACCCCACCCCTGAGGGGCAGCAGGGCATTTAATATCCACTCCCAGCCTCCCCACAGCCTCTCCTCCCTGCACTCTTAGGATCTGGTTTCTCTGTCCAAACCTGCCTCCCAACCTCCCCATCAACTCTATTGTTGCTCTCACCTCGTGAGTCCCACCTCCTCCGTCTGTGGTCGCTGTCCCAGCCTCCAGGGGCCTCCATCCCCTTGTCCTGTGATACCGAAGCTGGCAGTCCCTGCCCCAAACTCTCCCAGGCCTCGGATTGCAGGTCCTCCCCCAGCAGCGGCCTCCTGGGTGTGCCATCTGCCCTGAGACCCGGCTGCGCCAACACGAGCAGCCCTAGGGCCGGGCTGAGACCTGCCCACAGGTGTCTGGGCAAGGCACCTGCAGCTGGCTCACGCCCTCGGCCTCACGTTCCCACTGCCAACAGGCCCTGGCCCAGAGTGGACACCCCATAACCATCTGCGGAATGGAAAGCCCCTTTGTACAGGCGAGAAATGGGGCTCAGGGTCAGTAGCTGGCTCCAGGTCATTCAGCCCCCCAGCCCCCAGCCAGCTGAGCTGCCCCTCCTTTTCCCCATCAGGCAGAGACGAGGAGAAGGACTCCGTAAAGAATGTCATGAGAGTCCACCGGGAGGTCACAGGGTAGGCAGATTCAGGACAGCTGAGAGTTATTGAGAAATTCCCTTTGCACTTCAGGTCAAATCTATACCTGCCGGTCCAAGACCCCACCTAGATGCCCACTTCAGCCTCTTCCAGATCTGACTCTCGGCCTGTCGCCCTGACTGCATGGGGGTATATCACCGTCCACTGGGCCTCACAGCTCAGACCTGTGGAAGTGTCTTGGCCCCCTTTTCCTCTGCTCTCATGCCAGCTCAGCTCTTACTCTCCAGAGCTTCTGACCTTAACTGCCTCTTCCCGGGGCCTGGCTGGAGGTCCGGGCAGTGCCTAACCCATTGCCCTGCCCTGTCCCCACCTCTGGGCTCTGCGGACACAGTTCCTGTCCCAGAAAACCCCCACCTCCACCACGACACTCTAAAGGCTGGTGGCTTTCCGTCACCCACGTCCCACCTGCTTTAGGAAGTGTGTGCTCTCTGCCTCCCATGCTGGCTTACCCGGAAGCCTCTCTCACTGTGGGGGATGCTCCTGCGCCCTGCCTGTGCCATGGCCCCTCTACGCTGCCCCCTCCCCTGCACTCCAGTGTTTCCCATTATGAGCATCGCCCGAGGCCCTTCTCCAGCTCAGGAACAGGCTCGGCCCCCTGGCTCAGAGCTGCTGCCCAGGCACCATCCCCCAAAAAAACCCCTGGCCTATGATGGATGGAAATGGGGGGAAAATCTCTCCCTTGAGCAGTACAGCTTGGAGGGTATTCCCCACCATCCCCCAGGGACCCCCCATGGCCTGCAGTGGTAACTGCTCATCAGTCCCCCTTGTTGGGAATTCCTTCCCTTGTCCTAGTGGATCACATCTCAGATAAACCCCTCACTCCAATCCTGGCCTCAGGGTCTGCTTTTGGGTGAAATCCCATCTAAGCCACTCTCCTCCTTGCTCTCCAGGCCCACCTGTTTGCAACCCCACCTGTGCCTTCCAGGCTGCAGGTTAGGGCTCATTGCACCTCATGTCCTGGTTAGAAAGTGCAGAGCCCAGACTCAAGACACATCTCCACCTGCCAGGAGGCAGCAAGTAAGCCAATCACCTTGAGCCCGGGCTCCTGATGAAGGGAGCTGAGAACATCCCAGGTGCCCCCCGCCCCCCGCACGGTGGCTGGAGAGTGGGTGAAAGGAGGGGAAGGGGCAGCCTCTGGCTTTTACCACACCTCCCAGCAGCGTCCACCCTGGGCAGACTAGTGAGGTGGTGAGCTGGCTGGATGGCTGTCACCCACCTGCCTGGGACCTCCTTGGGGGTACAGGCTGTCCCCAGAACCCCCGGCGTGATGCAGACTGCAAGCCTGGTGCAGGCAGTGGAACGAAAGCCAGTTCGCCCACCCTCCGTTCCCAACAATGACTTCCCTGTGACACTGCAGCTTGGTCCGGGAAGACAAGAACTGCCCATCCGGTTTGGACAAGAGAAAAATACATTTTATCAAGACTCTGCCAAATCAGTTCCTCAGGAAGCTAAATATAGAATTGCCATGTGACCTAGCAATACCATTGCTAGGTATCTACTCAGAGGACATGAGGGCAAGGACACAAACGGACATTTGCACACCAATGTTTATAGCAGCATTATTTACACTTGCCAAGAAATGGAAACAGCCAAAATGTCCATCAACAGATGAGTGGCCAAACAAGCTGTGGTATATACATACGATGGAATATTATGCAGCTATAAGACAGAATAAAGTTATGAAGTATGTAACAACATGGATGGAGCTTAAGGACATTATGCTGAGTGAGATTAGCCAGAAACAAAAGGACAAATACTGTATGGTCTCACTGATATGAACTGACATTAGTGAATAAACTTGAAGAATTTCATTGGTAACATCCCATCAGGAGATAGAAATAGGGTAAGATATTGGGTAATTGGAGCTGAAGGGATACAGATTGTGCAACAGGACTGATTGTAAAAGCTCAGAAATGGATAGCACAACACTACCTAACTTTAATACAATTATGTTAAAACACTGAATGAAGCTGAATGTGAGAATGATAGAGGGCAAACCCACTTATGAAAATATTATTTTTCATATGATAGAGGACTGGGGGCACAAGTGAAATTAGAAAGAAAGTTAAACAATAAAGACTGAGATGGTATAATCTGGGAATGCCTAGAGTGTATAATGATAGTGACTAAATGTACAAATTTAAAAAAATGTTTTTGCATGAGGAAGAACAAAGAAATGTCATTACTGCAGGGTGTTGAAAATAGATGGCAATTAATATTTTAAAATTTTAACTTATATGTGAAACTAAAGGAAGAAATGTTTATTTGGTACAAAATTTATATTTTGACTAGTGCATTTCTTAATATAACTTATATAGACAGCTTAATTGAACACCATAAGTACATGGAACCTTGAATAGGGCATGAGATTTTGTTGGTTTGTCCAGAAGGATGCCCTGATAAATCCCAGAGTGATTTGAACAGTGAATAAAAAAGTATTTGCAAAGTCCCCTTCGGGGAATGGTGAGAAAGAGGGAAAATTCAACTTCCCAAGGTGGAGAATTCTTGATATTCTCACAGGCTGTGCGGACAACCAAAGCTATAGGCTGAGCCCCCAATCTTGGGGGTTGTTCGTATGAAACTTAACCCCACAAAGAATAGGTCAAGCCTACTTAGAATTAGGCGACCTAAGAGTCACCCCCAAGAGAACCTCTTTTGTTGCTCAGATGTGGCCTCTCTCTTTCCAGCTAACACAACATGCAAACTCACTGCCCTCCCCCTGTCTAGGTGTGACATGACTCCCAGGGGTGAGGACCTTCCTGGCGATGAGTGACAGAAATCCTAGAATGAGCTGAGACTCAGCATCAAGGGATTGAGAAAACCTCGACCTAAAGGGGGAAGAGCAAAATGAGACAAAATAAAGTGTCAATGACTGAGAGATTCCAAACAGAGTCGAGAGGTTATCCTGGAGGTTATTCTTACGCATTAAATAGAGATCACCTTGTTAGTCAAGATGTAATGGAGAGGCTGGAGGGAACTGCCTGAAAATGTAGAGTTTTGTTCCAGTAGCCATGTTTCTTGAAGATGATTGTATAATGATACAGCTTTCACAATGTGACTGTGTGATTGTGAAAACCTTTATCGGATGCTCCTTTTGTCTACCTTATCAACAGATGAGTAAAACATATGGAATAAAAATAAATAATAGGGAGAATAAATGTTAAAATAAATTTAGATTGAAATGCTAGTGATCATTGAAAGGAAGGGGTAAGGGGTATGGTATGTATGAATTTTTTTCCATTGTCTTTTTATTTTTTTCTGAGTTGGTGCGAATGTTCTAAGAAATGATCGTGATGATGAATATGCAACTATGTGATGATATTGTGAATTACTGATTATATATGTAGAACGGAATGATGAAAAGTTAAGAATGTTTGCATTTGTTTGTTGTTATATAT
>PVIY010019707.1:0-45852 GCA_004026745.1 Myrmecophaga tridactyla
CGCAATTCTTGAGCTTATTTGTGGATCCTTCTGTCAAAAAAAAATTGGTAGACTGGGCTCTGCTTATAGTAACAAACAACTCTCAAAATTTAATGGTATGTATTGTATATTAGTTTTCAGTAATTGTATTTCAAATTATCCTAAACTGGTGGCTTGATTTCTTTGTTCCTGCAGATCAGAAGTTGGGGTTCTGTGTTCTCTGCAGTGGGGCCTCACTGGGTTTCACCTGCTGTTCAGGTGTTGGCTGGATCTGCAGTCTCATCAGAGGCTTGCCCAGGCTAAGATCCACTTCCAAGCTCACTCAGTTTATTGACAGAATTCTTTTTCTTGCAGTTGTAGGACTGAGGTTTAGTTTCTTGCTAGAGGCCACACTCTAGTATTAAAGGCCATTGCTGGTGTTTGGCACTGGGCTTCTCTAATATAGCCAGTTAGTTCATGGCAGCTTGCTTCCTCAAGAGCAGAGAGGCGAGTCTCTCTAGTTCATCTGTTAGCATGACAGAGGCACATATATATGTGTGTGTGTGTGTGTGTGTGTGTGTGTGACATCCTATCACCTTTATTCTCTTGGTTAGAAACAGGTCAAGGGGATGGAAGAATCCAAATATGTAAACAACAGGAGGAGAGAATTGGGGGTCAAGTTAGGGTCTGTCCACCAGAGCTTAAAACAATGTGGGCTTATTTCTCAAGTTACATATACACATTCATTGAGGACAATCCAGCACCCAGGCCAATGGAGGCTTCATCTAGACATGTCTTCCTTGATCACTGCAGCAGTAGGACGGAGAGAACATCTTGGTTATTAGAAAAGACACATGACTTCTGCTCACATTTATGGGGAAGGCAAGTTGGGTGGCCGTGCCTAACTTCAAAAGGGATGAGGCAGTGCAATACCACCCTGTCTGGAAGGAGGGGAGTACAGGGAAAACTTGTTAAGCAGCCTTTGTGACTGCCATTCCTTCCTTCCAAAGGTGTGGGACTAGTTTAAGCTGACTTCTTAGAACCTCCATTACTCTGCTAGGTCTCCTGGGAATTCAAATTCCCTACTGGCTTTTAATCTTGCAGTCTGTTCTTTACTTGGTCTGATAGGGCAGCTAATGTCACATCACACTCACCTCTTCTAAGTTAGGTTCACTAATAGAAGAATTTGAGGCCTCTAAGCCAACTCACTTACCGAGTCTGAATTTTCCTAGTAAAGCATTGCTATGATTTCCTCTCTGGGTCTGATTTTTCACAATGCTTGCTAAGTACCTTGCCAGATGCTGTACTTCAAAGCCTCATGTATCAAAATATTTCTGTTCTGTTCCCTTCTGATTGGTAGTCTGAAATTTGACCTACCATTATGGAATTTCTCCACTTTCCTCATACCCATTCTACTATTATAAGCCATTCTGTTTGCAAGATGCATTCAGCAGTGGCTTTGAGGCTTTGTCCTCCTATCTTTCTTTTAAATGCCATCACTGTTCCACTCCTGAGACCTGTTGCCCTGCTGCAAGATTTCAGGAGCTTTTTGTATCTACAACTCCAAATCCTCCTCTGCATCCTATAGTTATACGTTCCCTTAAAATGCCCCTTGTGTCTGAATACTTGTAGCTGTATTTGGGGATTTTGTTTTCTGCCTGATAGGCAACATTGTAGCAACAATCCATGCTCTAGGGATTCTTCTCTTACCCAGTAAAATGGGATAGAAAAGCTTCCATGTGTATGTAACAGACCTTCTTTTCCCCAGGAAAGATTTCTTCCATTTCTTAAGACAGTGTATCCCTTAAGCTTTCTTGAAAACAACTTCCAGCCTGCTCCTTCAGTAGGCGTTTCTTAGAATTGCTCTGTCTAACAAGCTCACACTCCACTTTTTATATGCTTGGCTTTCGGTTTGATGTTGTTCAACAGTGAAGGAGTAGTTTCCAAAACCTTGCTTTCACCTTGCTGTGTATTCCAAGACCAATCAGGATGTTGACAAGTCAGGCTTTATATGCATATTCAATTCTTTCAACAGATTGAGAGTCAAGAACTCAGCCTTGACTGTGTTCTAGGGTCCATGATGACTCACCTGGTGGAGCTTGCCAAGGTATTGTTATTTCACACGACCTAACACATCATCTCTAAAATGAAACCCAAGGGACCAGAGGCCCTGATAGATTTCTATAAACTTGCTTCACACCCCCAATATTTAATTACTTTTACTTTCATACTCTTCATACTTGGCCACCACCTGACTGCATCCATCCTTTCAGTCATAATTTCACCCCTGCCACATGAATGATAAATTCCAACCCTTCACTAATTTCTCACAAAAATCTCTGTCATGCAAGCATTACATGAATTTATAATTTTATCATAAATATTCAATAACACGGGGGTGGGATCACACTTGAATCGTGGGGCCCTCCATCATCCATTAGCGTTTCCTGTCTCTTCCTCCACTCCCTCCCTTATCCCAGAGGAGAAACCAGCAAATTCTTCGTGTAGAGAAGAATGTGGAACAATTCTGCTCATACCCAGATCCCTTGAGGATTCCCTTTGTGTCTGAAAAGGGCTTGTATGCTAATGTATGCCAAACAAATGCGGTGTACTTCTGGAATGATATCATAGGAGAAAACATTCTTCTTTTTGTTAGGTATGATTATATTTATGCTTATACCTAATTCCAGATGGCAGATATGCTGAATGTAGTATAGGCTTTGGGAACACAGGAGAAGTGATTGATTCCAGTGTGGAGAGTTGTGTGGGGTCTTTACGTAGACGTGAGAAGGGCAATCCAGAACAAGGTAGCCCAGCAGGTGTGAAGACGTTTGTCATTATCATGTATTTAAAGAGAGATGAATAGAATGGTGCTGAAATAGAGGATGGGGCAAAGAGAAGAGGATTCATGTGAAATGCTAGAAAGTAGACTGTTTTATACATAAGAATTATTCTGCTTGTGCACATACAAACACCTTGAGGGGTCTTCAGAAAGCATTGGATAAACTGCAGAACTGAGTCATTCTCCACACAGCTTTTCTCTCCTTAAAAATTCTGTTTCAAGCAGCAAGTGTGAATTTGAAATTTTACAGAGTAAAGTAACTAAGCAACAACATGGAACATGTTAAGTCAAGAAATTGTGACATTTAATTTAATATTTCATCATAGTGGATATGGTACTTAAAACTATATGGAAGGTACATGCTGGAGACCTGGGTTCAATTCCCGGTGCCTGCCCATGCAAACAAGCAAACAGACAAACAAAAAAACTAAATGCAATATACAAAAGTAACAATCTCACATTCTGAACATTCGCAGCAGGATGTAAGTGCAGCCTTCGGGAACGATGAGAGTTTGCTCAAGTGTTACTTCTCTGGAAAGAATGATTTCCCTCTCTCTTAAATATGAATGCAAAGTGTAAGCTATGTAAGATCTCACTGAATTTAAAACTGCTTCTTTTTTATTATATGTTATTTTGAAAATTTGGATATTTTTGTGAGATTAAAAAGAATGCAGAATTTTGAAGGTACATTTATTTATTGAGTGCTAGGGGCTGTGTTAGGTGCTGGGAAGAAAAATTAGCAATTATAATACTGTGGGGTAAATATTCTTAATAAAGCCTATCCTAGAATTATGTAAGAGGAGACTTAACCCAGACTTGCTAGATGAAGAAAACATTCGAAAGAAGTTAGTTTTCAGTGGGAATTTGAAGAATGAGGTGTTTTAGGAGGGCCCATGGAAGAATTGTGAACATTGAAAGGATTATTTGCAATTGGTTTTTAAATAAGTAATGAATTTATAAAATAAAATTATTAAGCCTTTAACTTTAAGTTACAAATTTTGAAATAATTTTAGAAATGTGTGAAAATCTCAGTGATCATTTTTACTTGGTATTACGAACTTGCAAAAACTCAAATTGAACATACTCAACCCCCCTTAAGCAATCGATCCCTTAATTAATCAAATCTCCTTAAATGTAAAAAGTGTTATGGAGAAAAATAAAGCAAGACAGCAGGGAAAGTTAGTTTAGAGCGGTGGGTTACTGTTAATACGGAGGAGTCACGGAAGGCTTTTCTGATGCGGTGGCAGCTGAGCAGTGACCTGAAGGGACTGGGGAAGAGAATCTAGAGATAACGGTGGAAGAGGGAGCAGCGAAGGCTGGAAGGCTGGAAGGCTGGCTCTCCGTGCAAGTGCAAAGCCATCCTTGTGGAAGGTGGATTGTAAGGATGCATGTCGCAATCTGTGCAGTCAACCCTAAAATATAACAAAGAAACTTCACTAGCGTGTCAATAGAGGACACCAGATGAAATATTAAAAATACCTCCCCACACCCCAAAAAAGGCACGGAAGGAGGAAGAGAGGAACAAAGAGCTACAGGACACGTGGAAGATACTGAGACCGTATCCTGAAACTCAGACGTTTCAAACAGCATAAAGGACTGATTAAAAGGCAGGGAGTATCAGGCAAGATTAACAAATGATCTATATGTTGTTTACAAGAAATGTTTTAAAGACAAATACGCAGAGACATGGCCTGGCTGTAAGTAAAGCGATTGAAATATATCAATCCCATGTTCACATTAAGCATTAGAAAGCTGATCTGATTGGTCGACCTGATTAATATCAGTTAAATGAATCAAATCATCATGAAGATATTTTAATCTTATATATATTAAACCTATTAAATTTTTGAATCTAACATCAAAACTCCAAAATTCAGTGAAAAATCGATCTAACTAAAGGGAAAAATAGATAAATCTGCAGGCATATATGGAGATTTTAAAGCCCTCTTTCAGTAATTGATAGGCTGGGTTCACGAAGACCCTGCACAGGAGAATTGATCAATGCCACCAGCCAAGCCGACCTGATTGCCGTTTGGAGAACACTACAACCAAAAGCAACAGAATACACGTTCTTCTCACGTGAACATGGAGTTTTCACAAAAATAGACCATCTGGACCTCAATAAATTTCAAAGGATCAAAATAATGCAAAGTAGATTCTTTCACCACAATGAATAAATTAGAAATCAATAACAATAAAAAATTCATAAATTTCCCCAAATATTGCAAAATAAACACAATACTTCCTTTAAAACCCCATGGGTTAAAGGATAAATTAAAAAGAGAAGTTTAAAATATTTTGAAATGAATGATAGCACACATACATATGCACATACACACACCATATCAAAATTGGTGGGATGCAGCTAAAGCAATCCATAAAAGGAATATATAGGGTTTTTTGACATGGGCAGGCACTGTGAACAGAATCTGGGTCTCTGGTATGGCAGGCGAGAATTCTGCCACTGAGCCACCATCGCACTGCCCAGGAATATATGTTTTAAACAGTTATTTTAAGAAATTAGAAAGTTGTAAAATGAAGATACTATGCTCCTACTTTAAGAAGACAGTAGAAAGAAGAACAAAGCAAAACTAAGTGAAAGGAAATAGAAAGCAAATATTAGAGAAAATGAACAGCTGTTTCTTTGAAAATATTAATAACGTTGATAAAACTTCTAGCAATACTGTTCAGGGAAAAAAGAAAAAAATAACCCAAATCATCAGTATTAGGAATGAAAAAGGGGGCATCACTGCGGATGATAAAAGCCACAAAGAGATATTATGATGTCATGCCATTAAATACAATAGCTTATGTGAAGTAGACATATTTTTAAAAAACACAAGTATCATGACTTTTGCAATGAGATGCAGAAGATTTGATTTGTTCCATATCTATGAAAGGAATAGAATTTCCCACAAAGAGAACTCATGCTCCTGGCTTCACAGGCAAATTCTGTTAAACATTTAAGGAAAAAAAACTGCATCAATATTACCTACACCCTTCCAATGTAGAGGAGGAGGAACACCTCAACTCATTTTATGAGGCCAACAAAACCTGCTACCAAAACAAAGCAAAGATATTGCATATTGTAAACAAATATCTTTCATGAATGTAAATGCATAAACCATTAACAAAAGAGAACCAAATAATAGACAGCAGTATAAAAACAGGATAATGTATCATGACCAAGTAGGTTTTATCTCAGGAATTCAAAGTGGTTTAATTTACAAAAATCATTTAATGTAATTCATTAAACTAACAGGTTATGAGAGAAAAATCATGTGGCCATTTCAATTATGCAGAAAATTTACTTGGCAAACTCAATGACCATTTATAATTTTCAGAAATTCTCAATATCAAACCAGGAATAGATGGAAATTTCTTCAACCTGATAAAGGGCACTTAAGGAAACCTTTGAGCTAATATCAAACTTAATGGTGAAATTTTAATCTCTTTTCCTCTTAGAGGAGGGACAGTGCAAGCAAGGACTCTTTGTTCTCACTCCCCTTTTCCCACCAAAATTGTAGTAGATGTTCTAGCAAAGCAGTAAGGGAAGAAAAAAATAAAAGTAAAAATGTCCTTACTCCTTTAGAAGCTCAATTGCATATTTTAAAAAATCCAAAGGAACCCACAAAAAACATTGTGAGAACTAATAAAGAATTGCAAGTTCAAAAGTAAAGTCAATACACAAAAATCAATTATTTTTCTTTCAATTTGAAAAAACACCGGGAAATGAAATTTAAAAATATTCCATTTATAATAACTTTAAGTGCTTAGGAACAAATCTAATGATAGACAGTTAAGACCTCTACATTGAAAATTACAAAACACTGCTATAAATAATTGGACATGTATGTCAGACTTATGGTTTGAAAGATTGTTAGGATCTCAACTTTCTCACAATTGGTCTTTCAATGAATTCACAAAAAAGATCCAATTAGGTTCTTGTTTTGGTATTTGTTTTTTACTTAAAAAAAAAGTGATGAGCTGATTCTAAAATTTATGTAACAAAGAGAAGGGCCTAGAGTGGCCAAATAATCTTGAAAAGAAAGAACAAAGTGGGAGCTTTTACTTTAGCAGACTTCAAAACGTTCCCTAATGTCATGAGATCAAGGGGATGTGACATTAGTAAAGGACAGACAAACAGATCAAAATCCAAACTAGAAAGCCCATAAATAGACCAACAACCGTGCAGTCCACTGATGGTGAGGAAGAGTGCCAAGACACCTCAGTAGGGGACAGGAAGTCTTTTCAGCAAATGTAGGACCAACTGGCTATCCGTAGGGAAAAATATCTATAGGGAAATAAAAAAGAACCTTAACTCTTTCCTCATATCATACACAGAAATCAGCTTGAATTGGATCGTAGACAAAAATATTAAAATAAAATTTATAATGCTTCCGGCAGAATACCCAGGAGAATATCTTCTTGACCTTGGGGTAGATAAAGATTTCTTAGAGAGCACACTAAAAATACCGGTTATGGTTACAAAAGGAAAAAAAAAGATATATTAAACTTCATACAAATTAAAATGTGTGCTCAATTTAAGCAACAGAATAAATAATAAGAGCGTTGGATTATAATCCAAAGCATTTTTTTAAAAAATCCATAATTCCATTTATATTGCAGAGTTCAAGTCTATGATGTAAATAAATGATTGAATTAAAGAAATATGGGAGAAATGACAATTCTTCCTTACAGAAGAATTCCAATTAATAAATGCAAAGGAATGTCGGAAATAGGAATACACCAAATTATTCATTAAATAATAACAATGATTTAATAGTAATAATTGCCATCATCAAGATCCACCAACGGATGCTAAAATTAGTGGACAAAAGTTGAAGCAGAAACAAGGAATTTGGGTAGTCGCAAAGAATCTCCCCTCAAATATTTATTAATTACAAAGCAAAAAATAGTAACATTGCAGTGGAGAATCCTGGTGGACAGTATTTTAAACTCAGTAATCAATGTTAACATCACTATAAGACATAATGACATCATGTATCCCTGTTGTGATGCACTGAGACGGATATAACACCCTGTGATATCCTTAATTAATAATTAAATTTAAATTTAAATTAATTAATTTTAAAAACTCAGCTCAGCACACTATCTTTCCACCATCTTAGTGATCTGTGAGATCATTCTTGATATCCTAACACATAATCTCAATTTCATCATGGTAGGACATTAGACAGGTAGAAATTGAGGGTCATTCTACAAAGTAAGTGATCAGTCCTCCCCACAAATGTCAAGGGCATGAGAGACAAGGAGAGACTGAGAAACTCCCACAGACTGGTGAAGACTAAGGAGAAAAGGCAGATCAGTGCCATGTGACATCCTTGGCTGGATCCTGGACCAGGAAAAGGACATTGGTTGAAAAGCAGTTGATAGCTGAACAATTTCTGGGTTTTAGTGAACAGTATGATACCGCAGTTGATTTCAGTTTTGAGAAGTGTTCTATGGTTATGTAATATATTTAACATAAGTAGAGAAATTGTTTTAGGTTGCTAGGGTATGGTTCATATGACCTACGACTTTCTGAACTTCCTGAACACTGTTAAACTTTAACTGATACTTTTTTCTATCTTTCTCATTAGACAAATTTTCCCTCCTCTCAGGCATCAGGTGCTACTTCTCTGTAGGAAAGGCATTTACTCCTTTAAGTTCACTTCTACTAGTGCACACATGAATATCTGCATTTTAAGAAACGTTTGGTTACATGAATAATAAGAGATGAAGTCTTTACCTGAAATAAAGAAGCTCTAAATGTTACATTTCATGGACCAGTGAGCAAAAGGAAGAGGTAATGTGAGAGGAGCAGGGAAGTGTTTGTTAGACCCTTGAAATAAAATTTCATAGACAGCAGTCTACTCCACCTGGCTGGTTGAGTTCAGTTTACATATTCTTAATAATATTTTAAAATTCTTAAAAATATTCTATGGTTTTAAGAATGAGACTATCTTAATTTTAAAAACTCAGCTCACACACTATTTTTCCCCTATCTTAACGATCTATGAGTGTTTTTGAGACAGCATTCTTGATATCCCTAACAAGCGTATCAGACACTCACAATGCTAAATCAGAATAGCAAATAATGAGAGCACAAATCAAGTAGAATTAATAAAACAAGTTGGATAGCAGCAAATGTAGCCCTTAGGTAAACTTCCTCTTGGGCTGACAGCAGAAGCAACATTTTACCAATGCCTTTGGGTAACTTGTATTTGATTCGTAAGGTCACATTTTCAGAAATATTATTTAAAGATGCACAGTATTTATCAATTTTCATGTTTCTCCTGTCATTTTCAGTAGTATCAACGAATGATCAAATATGTCTGTGATCTCTTTAGTTGCTTTTCAACTAGGGAAATAGAAATAGTTAGCTGAAGTTAAGGATAAAATTTCACTCCATGTTACAAGACTATCAACTGTTTATCCAGTGATTTTCACTGTTGATAAATATGGTATTCTCTTAAGTATTGATAGCAGTAGTTCTCTTGTCATTAATGGCAATGTCGAAATGCCTTGTACCTAAAGGACATAAAATAATACTGCTACTTTGTGTCCAGAGGGGTTTTCTCTTGAGTTCAGTTCTCCCTTAAGAGAGACCTATTCCTGTCGCTATGTATAAACATGCTACATTAACTTCCTAAAGGCCACCGGGGAACAGTTTAATGAACTGCCAACTTAACTGCAAATGTAATGCTGAGAGGTATATCCTGCTATCCTTCAAAGAGTTTACTGGGCTCCTGGTTCTGGTAGATCAGGGTTGGGATATCCTCTACGTTTCTTTCATGATACCCAAGGCTGATTTTTGCAGCACTGCAAAGTGGCGGGTTAGATAGACCTTAAAGAGCATAGATGACCAAGGCTCTTTACACAGATTTTCTTACTACCTACGGACATTTGCATTTAGGCAATTAACGCAGCCTTCTCTTAGTTTCATTTAACTTAACTATTCTAAAAAAGAAACTTATAAAGGCTCATCTGAATATTGCATATGGATATTACAGGGATCCTATGAGGTCAGGGTGTGAGGTCGTTTAGCAAAGAACCATGCAAAATTCAAATACAAGGAATTAGTCATATCACAAACAGAATTCTCATTATTAGTGGTAGACAAAGATTTCTTTGATACGTGACCTGTCCCCTTCTTGTTTGATTTATCTCACTGGGTACTCTTTTATTTTCTTATCTCAGGACATTTTCTACCCTTAGATTTACCTCTGTACCATGCTAAACAACTGCAACACCTTCCAAGAATGGGACTAAGTAACACTTTTCTGTGACTATGATTATCTCTCCCATGCAATTCCTTTTATAATCTTTCACGTTTAATGTGATACAGACATTTAACCAAAGGAATTAGGCTAAAACAATGGAATTTCGTATAGGATGAGACACCTTGCTGAGATGGGCCACGTATGTTTTTCTGTAAAGCCTCTGAATCAGGTTTTATTTATAACATCAGCACTTTTCACATATCTCAGAGAAGGGTAGCAGGTACCTAAATGAGTAAGAATCGTTTCAAATTATTTTGGCTTTGACATATTTTTAAGATATTGCACCGACTATAAAACCCTTGCCTTGACACTAAACAATGGCTGGGAAATGACTTAGGAACTTGGGAGATGAAATCTATCATATGATTAATATTCATAAAAGATTTGGACACATAGTGGAGCTTATAAGTTCCTTATTTTACAGGTGGAAAAAATCGGGTCCCGAGAAGTTGAGCAACTATTCCAGATGGCGTCACCCCAGTGGAGAAGCTGGTACCCGGAGGTGCTAACACTGTTTCTCTAAAGAGATGAACGGGGCAGACACCTGCTCTGTCCACAGAATTAGGGAATTCCTGTGGAGTTTTTTTTCCTTTTTTATATTTGAGGATTCCCAATAAGATTTTGTTTGGGAAAAGTAAAATTATACAGATGCAGAGAATTTTACAACCTATTGAGTTGGACAATAGATGGAGTACAGCCATCGTGCGTGGTTAAGCCCCTGATTCCCTTTATGTGTGTCATTAGTGGTGGATCCACTAAGAGAATAGCGTAGGCACTTAGCACTAAAAAAGGTAGTTGAATACTTTTAACTTTTTGTGGGTGCAAGACACAAAAAGAAATACTGTAAATTCAAGATCACTCAATATACACATACACACATAAAACAGGAATAAAAGTGCTTCCAAGTAGAAACTATGTTTGCTATTATAGTAGTGTAAAGTGATATTTATAAAAATTATTTTAGTCTTCCATCGTGTTTGTTTCAGTGATTTAAGATGTTATAGCAAAGAATAAAGTGTTCTAGATTTAACCCTGATGGGTGATATCTTACTTTAATCGAGGGGGACTTTACTGTCATTTCCATAAATCATCTTTGGTTTGAGCGACTTGATGCACTAATGGTTTTCTTACTGCAATAGAAGCTGTTTTATGTTTGGATTTGAAGATTGGCTTTAGTAACAATGATTTTGGTAGTATAGGCTAGGTTAGGCTAAGAGGGATTAGAGTAGGAGTCATCATTCCTCTGTGTTGTCCTAACCACTTTACTCCAGAAATATCAAACACTGAAGAGACATCCAGAGGAAGGAAAACAAGCGTCGTGGTGATTAATGTGGCCAGGAGACCCCCTGGGGAGTTGTTGAAGGGGCACATGAAGACTTGTTGGTAACATTTATCATCGTCCCCTACTCTTTCATTCGGTTTTCTCTGAATTTTTTCTTTTTTCCATATTCCTTCCCTTTTAAAAAAAATTTTTACTTTCTCCCGTCTATGCCTTAGGCTTAGGTATAATTAGACTTTATCATCTTTCAAAAGGCAAATGATTCTAACATGCTGATTATACCTCGAGGAGTCAGCCGTCCAGTCCCAGAGAGAGGGCTGTAAATTGTTTAATTTTAATTAGTGAATGATGGGCCGTTTTCATTTCTTTATTATAGCACTTATCACTTCTTGCCTTTCTTTATAGATGATTGATTGCCTATTTCTATCCCCTCCCAATATTTTCTAAATCTGTAAATGAATGATGAGCCTAAATTCAAACTAGAAGTATTTAAAGTTGCTGCCAGATATTTTTTGGATTCAGTAAACATGCTATAAATGTAAATTACATAGTTTAATAAAATCGATGAAACCAAAGATGGCAAAAGTTTGGCATGCAAGCTGCTATTCTTCTATGCTGGAAAGACGTCCCTAAGCATGGATCTTCTTTCAGCTGGACTGTGGTGAGCCTCAGTGTCTTTCCTGCCATGGCATTTCAGGAGATATAATTATTTCCTTAGGCTTAGCATTGCAAATGTAACTGGGCTGTCATCTCTCTCTTAACTGAGATGAATTCAGATATTCAAACTTACTTTCCTCTGTAGCTCTGCTTTACTTTGAGGAAATTGCCAGACACAGGTGAATAAGTTGCAACCAAAGCAAGAGACATAATGGAGGTGGCAATTTTCTCTCTCATTTTCTTCCACTGTAACAAATTTAAATCTGCTTCCTTCCTTTTGTCACTAAAAATTATCAAAATATGAGATTTTGGACAACATTCTGGAAATGTAGTCTTAGGGGGTCTATTACCTGTTTGTTTTTCAAGCAAATCGAGTTTGCTTTACAGTAACTTCTCTCAAGCCTTCCCTGATCTCTCAGTTACAATTAATTTTTCATCAGCTGCCCTCAGCTGCAAGGTGACTATCAGATTCCCAGGCATCAGGGCCAGAAAGCAGCAGCCAGAGGCTGAAAAGTAGGGGATTACAGAATCGTATCTCCTGCTTATACCTTGCCTAGCTGCCAGGGAGAGAAACAAAACCCCAAAGTGGGTTTAGACTAATCAACATATTCACCTGCTTGCACTGGTATTGGGAGCAGTTCCCTAAAAATCATGGATATTTAAAGAGAGTGAACAGAACGGTGTTTAGTTAGCAGGAACAGAAGTGGGAGAAATTGGTGAGACGATGGACACTAACATGTTGTCATAGGTAGTGTGCCACGTGTGAACGTCTAATTTTTTATCATGTAGAGTTCATTATTGCCATACATTGTTAGGGCATTTATCCTCAATCCCATGTCTTACCATCCTTCATGGAAAACAAAAGAAATCTGATAATCTCCTAGGTTCAGTTTAACCATAAACAGAGTCTATTGCTTTTCAGTAAAGATATGGCTTCGTAACTTATTGTTAGGGGCCTGTACATAAATTTTTATTTTAATGCACATGTTAGAATGTATGATGGGATTATTTTCTATAAGATAAGAAGTTATATAGGAATCTTGTTAACTGGCAGTCAGGCCCTGGCCTAAATATCTTTATTTTCTGAGAAGAGAATTAGCTTTAAAGGTGAAATAATCAGAGTTGACCATTATGAGGGCCCTCTATATGTAGCTGATTATGTTACAGCAAATAGAATAGAAAGGCCTATTATTTATTTCTTCAGTAATACAAAAGTGATGTATCTAATGTTTGTAAAGAATAAAGACAGAATATTAAAATTTAGACATCATAATGAAGTTATACATCAATATCTATGTGTGCACAATCTATATTGGATTTCTGTTTAGCATTTTTTACTCTGTTGTCATTACAGTTCTGTGTCTTGTCACATTTTAATCTACTTCTGGGTACATTTAGAAAATTGCTTTGAAGTACAATAATATGCCTATAGACCTACATTACAATGATTTGCAGATAATGTTACTAACACTACTGCATTCTCCACTTGAAAAGTATCTTACCCAGGTGATTTCTTTAAAGGAAAACAATAAAAATTTTCATCAGAAATAGCTTTTTCTAAAAGTACATTTCACAGTTATTGGCATTTTTGTCCTAAGGCATCTTTGGAAATTTGCAAATTTTGCTGAGCTGCTGTTTTTGATTTTTCTGTACATTCTGAAACATGACTGTCTTTCTAAACATCACCACGAGACGCTGTATGGACAGCCTTACTGTAACAGCTTCTGTCTGTCCTATAGACATGAACTCAGAGGAGCAAGTGAATTACCACTCTTGGCCTCATTCATTCCAGACTCCCTTCTAGGCTCCCTGTGCAGACTGGAATGGCTCTACTGGGTGGATTAACGTGACAAAAAGTTTCAGACTTGCATAATTAATAGGAGAAGATGAATCTGCATCATTTCCAGTTCGAAAAGCTAGATTTCCTGTGATGAGTTTGATGTGGGGGTGAAGGGCTGAGGAGAAAAAACCTGGTCTCTATTTTGTAAGTATCCCCCAAATACTTACAATACCATATCTGAGTTCCTCAGAAAATATTGACATCTTCAGCCAGTGGAATAGGAGCCCCTTTCCTACTGCCTTTGACTTTTTGTTCTGCTGCTTTTGAAATGACTCTAGAAAAAGTGAAAAGTGAAAGATTAAAGGAAAGCAGTCTGCCAAGTACCTGAAAGAAACCAGCTTTTGGAGCTGAGCGTCTACATCTGAACTTATAAACAAGAGCTCAGGCTCTAAGTAAAAAAGAAAGCATTAAAGGGGCAAGGAATTCCTCGATCCTCTGTAGTCAAAGGACATAGCTTCCTCATCAGAGGAGAAAATGAATAGAGTAACCGCTCTTTTGCCCAAATCCTGCAGGGAGGATGTTGAAGAGGAAAAAGAGGGACCTGCAGACATCTGTGAAGGGCAGAATGGTTTTTCCCATCTTGAATGCTTTAGAGTTGTCATGGACCACCTGCAGACATTGCAGGGACGAAGCTGTAGGAGGAAAGGGGACGTCACATGTCTAGTTCTTTTCTAGATTACTAGTCGAATTAATTTTGAAGAATAAGAAAGACACATTTCATTGGATTTATGCCTGCCAGCTGATGAGTTGCTTTCCACTTTGTACCTGACAGGGCTGCGCTTTGCCTTTATTCTCCATTGTCCCCTTTAGGTTAACTCTGAATATGTAGTATAACTTTACAGGAGTCCAGCCCCTCCAGGTATCCCAGCAAGTTTTAGTGTTGCCTAGAGAACATGAAGGGAGGATATCCTGACATACTGAGAGAAGCTCCATGGACAGGGATTTCAAGGAAACTATTCTGTGTGACTCATATAGTTAGTCCTAACTTGGTACATTTTCTTTGAATTAAATCCAAATTATTTTGCCTTACCCATCTTCAAGATTTTTATCTTGGGTCAGTCTCACAGATGATTAGGTTTCAATTAAATATTTTTTCATATGATATGTTTCTCCTAATGAGAGATATTGTTGTAAAACTGTTGTTGGACCATTAGGAAGGCTTTCTCTCCTTCGGATATTCATCACTGCTTTTGTTATTGCCACAATACCAAAGCATAATCTTGCCCAAAAGGGAGATTATTATTATACATTCATAACTTTGCAAAGCTCTGTCATGCAAAATGCTGAAGGCATCCTTTAATTATTATTGTTTCTTTCTGATAAGCAAGAAAGGTAGACCATATGATTGATTGTTGTGACTATGCCTCATGAACATTTTAATTACATGAAAAACAATTATAGCTTAAATTAGTGGGCAACCAGAATAATTCAGCTTTTGTAAGAACTAATGCCTTCTGGCAATTGCACTGCCATTACGATTTACATTTCTATTATTTTTTTCATACTCTGCAGTTTTTTCAAACTCTGAAAATATTTGAATATTTCCAAATGAGGGCAGTAGGAAGCCACAACAACAACAAACTCTGAGAAGCAAAAAAGAGCACTTTGAACTTTCTATTTCCATTACAACTATTTTTTAACTTAAGAAGCCAGCCTTTGTGATGGATAGGGATATTACTAAGAAGTGTTTCTCATCTCATGGAGTGAGGGCTTCTGGAGAGGATGACTCCTAATTTGTGAATTAGGAGACCCCGGGGAATCAAGTCACAGTAGGGTAACGACCAAGAGAAGACCTTTGAGCACAGGAATAGCTGCTGCCCTAAAAAAGTGTGGAAGGTAGATATGGGAGGAAGAAATGAGGATCTATAGATCCTATGCAGATTTGCAAATTTGCAAATTCCCTTGCAGGATCCGCTCAGTGAACTGGTCACACCCATATAGCACACAAGAGTGAAGGTCTTGCTAATTTTGGTAAACTCCCAAGAATGATTTGGTATGACCTAATTTACACATCACGATTGTCAGTGTTAAAAATGAAAGTATTCTCTTTTAGAAGCATGTTCATTATTACTTCACTAAATACACCTTTTCCTTCAGGGTCCTGAATGTAAAGCCTCAGAGCGTAAAATCATTCCCAACTTTTATAAATTGCTCCAGAAGTTTTTCGTATTCTTAACACATACTTCTCAGAAAATGTTAGTGGTAGTAGTTGCCTAATGTCGGTTCCAGCCACATGACAGGCATTGAAAAATTCTAGGAGAATCTTGACAGGATGGAAGAAAAAGATGAGCTGTTTATTTGTTTATTTTTGAATCATGATTTCATTACTGACCCTTCTTGGGTCAGACCCTAGAGACAGGTCTGTCCGATGTTGCTAACACTCATAGAATGAAACCAGATTCGGCGAAGCAAAGCAGAAATTATTCTTTGGCTAAAGAATAGATAACAGTAGACTCATGAACAAAAGGTATTTTCTTTCTGAAGGGAGGTGAGCTTGATTCTTTTGTTGGGGCGAGGACATGTCCAAGAAGGTGGTTGATGCAAGCAGGAGTAGGGTTTCATCATGTGCAGTCTTGGTCATGCTAGAACATACTTCTACATGCATTGCATATTCAGAAAGTGGTTCACCAATAGAGTGGTGGGAAAATGGATGCAGGAACTGCAGTTCTTGACAGCTTCCTGCAGGTGTTTGCTTGCTTTATTTTTCCGGAAATAAGCACAACTCAAGCAGATAATACAAAATGAGGTCTAGTCTCAGAAAAATTGGTAAGGTGAAAGCAGGACTTACCTGGTTCAGGGACTATCTGGAAGTGGTAGGTTTCTGGAAAGTTACCCTAGTGCAGGCACCCTTTGTGGAATCATAATGATCTAGGTGTTCCTAGGATTGGAGGAATGGTTTTGGTTGGGGTTTGGTAAACTATGATAGGTAGCAATGTCTAACTGAAGCCTGCATAAGAGTGACCTCCAGAGTAGCCTGTCTACTCTATTTGAACTCTCTCAGCCACTGATACCTTATTTGTTTCACTTCTTTCTCCCCCTTTTGGTCAGGATGGCATTGTTGATCCCACAGTGCCAGGGCCAGGCTCATCCCTGGGAGTCATCTCCCATGACACCAGGGAGACTTTCACCCCTGGATGTCATGTCCCATTTAGGGGAGGGTAGTGATTTCACTTGCAGATTTGGGCTTAGAGAGAGAGAGAGAGAGTGAGGCCACATCTGAGCAATAAAAGAGGTTTCTGGACGTAACTCTTAGGCATGCCTATATGTAGGCTAAGCTTCTCTGATAGCCGCTTTCTCTGCCTAGCTATCAAATGATGACTTCAAACTCTGGGAAGCTTTGGGTTCTTTGAGTTCTTTCAGTGGCTTATATGTTTATTCAGTTGGTACAGATTGCCTTGTTACCAAGTAGGTGTATTAAGGTCTCATTAATTTGAAATCTTAGAAAATAAGAATAATCAACCTCTGAAAGAGATCAGCATATTTGAAAGTTTCCTTCTCTTAGCCACAGACTAAGACATTACCTTACAAGCAAACTGCATGACTCATTTAAAATAGACTTTTTATGGAATTTCTTTTACTTTTGAAGATCACATTCCTTAATCATTATACTATGTTATAGCAAATTTTAATAAAGGAGTGGGGTGACCATTGTGCAGATATTGCGAAAAATTTCATGGTGAATTTATTTGTGAAACACTGGGCTAAACAGCATATTCTCAGTCTCCAAAAGAAAGATTCAGCTGTTCTAGCTTCTCTAAATTTCAATGTTGGTTTAATTTGCAATATTAAAGTATTACATTCTTGGAGCTTTCATTGAGTGGCAGTTTGGCGGTAGCCATTGTCCTTCATTGAGGGACCTTCCAGGGGTAGGCTCTGAAACTCACTGTTAAATATTCTGCAGGGGGCGGCTGCCGTGGCTCAGCAGGCAGAGCTCCGACCTGCCGTGCTGGAGGTCTGGAGTTCGATCTCTGGTGCCTCCTGCCCATATGCAAATTAAAAAAAAAAAATTCTGCAGGAATGTTGCTGAGAACTTGATATTACAGTCACAGTTTGTCCTTTATGAAGTTTCTCAGGAAGAAGTACCCTCAGGGCTCACCATCAAGAGCAGTGTTTCTTCCTTTGAGCAAAGGGTTATTTTTATTATTAAGTGTTCATTATTATTTAAAAATTCTTAGAAGTATAAACTGAGAATTTGTATATGCTTTTTGATTTTTACTGATCTGAAGCTCAGATCCACTGTTGCCATTATCTCTAAAAACATCTAAAAGTTTTCGTGTGTCTTTGGTATATCCCTAGCACTATTTCCTTTTCTATTACTTTATTGTATCATCGCCCAATCTTCTACCAGTTTTTAAAATTGGTCTAATCGCATCTACTTGCAATGTAATTTATAACTTTTTGGAATGAGATGGAGATTAGAATAAATTGTAGTATGGTTTTATGCCTTTTCCTATGAATTCTGTTAGATTCTAAGCTTTCTGATGACAAACTTCACATTTTAATCACATTATTTCTGTGACACATAAAACACGCTGTCCTGTGTGTAGTATGCATTCAGTTCAATTGCTTACACTCACTGTGTTAGTCACTGTTATAGGCCCTGGGGAAACAGCACTGTGCAATATGGGCATAAATCCAGGAGTTTGGGGTGGGAATAGAACACGAGGAGATTGGTTTTGGACAGGTACAAGATGAACACATTTGAGGTGATCTTTTCTAAGAAATCTTCTAGTCCTCTTGTGATGGTAATTGCATGTGTCAATATGACTAGGCTATGGTGTCCAGCTGTTTGGACAAGCAAGCCCTGTTCTTACTGTGACTGTGACGGTGTTTAGTGGATTTAAATCATTAGCCCCTTGTTTGCATCTATGGCTGATTGCACTACATTCAACAAACAAATTTGTCAAAATGGGGAGGAATGTCCTCATTCAATCAGTTGAAGGCCTTAAAAGAAGAACTGAGGATTTCAGCAATCAGAAAGAAGAATTTCTGTCTCTACCTCAATCAATCAACTTCTAGGGAATTCAGTGTCATTACAGAGTTCCTAACTTTTGGCCTGCCCTATGGAATTTGGGCTTGCCAATTCCCATGGTCATATGAACCAATTCCTATGAGAAATCTTAGCCTCTTACTATATATATAGTATATAGTATATATATAGTAAGGGATTATATGTACATAATATATCAGGTTCATGTGTCAGCTTGGCTAGATGGTGGTAACTGTTTGTCTGGTTGGGCAAGTGCTGGTGTGTCTGTTGGAATGAGTGTCTGTTGGAATTGTCCTCTTTTCATAGAATTAAATCATGACCATGTCAGCTGCATCCACAGCTGATTCCATTTGTAATCAGCCAAGGGGAGTGTCTTCTGCAATGAGTGACGCTTAAACTAATCACTGGAAGCCTTTTAAGGAGGATTTGGAAGTGACAGGCTCTCTTCCTGCTTCAACTGGCAAGCCTCTTCTGTGGAGTTCACCCAGACCCTCTATTGAAATCATCGGCTTCACAGCCTGCCCTGTGGATTTTGGACTCTATGCTCCCATGGTTACATGAGACACTTTTATTAATTTCATATCCACAGATATTTTCTCCTGATTCTATTTCTCTAGAGAACCCTAGCTAATACACAGCTTTTTTTGATACCTGGAATGGTTCTTGAGAAATAGAATTTTTGTTTCTCTTTTTTTTTGGATGCATGGTCTGGGAATCAAATCTGGGTCTCCCACATGGAATGGAATTCGGACTTGCAAATATTCCCATCACATGAGACAATTCTTATTATAAATCACTTAATATTTATATATTATATATTAATATATATACATATTTACTGTCAGTTCTGCTTTTTGGGAGAATCTTAACTAATACAGGTAGTAATTGCTGTAGTTATGTGGATTCAATATTACCAATCTTCAGGTTTTCAAGAAAAGTTGAAAATACAGAATTCTGTGTGAAATCTCCCAATGTTTAAAGGTTGGCAACAACTTTAAATTTTGCTAAAACAATGAAACATACCAAGATTTTCAGCAATCTGTATTTGGTTCCTGGGCCTCCTCTTTGCAAACTTTGCTTTTAGGCCTTGTGGGTCCAGCTGGGGCAGAGCCAACCACAGCTGGTCTTTAAGTCCTGAGGCTATGGTACAGACAGATGCCCTCTGCCTCCTTGCCCCTGGTTTATGGCATTTCCAGTTTTGACAGGCTCTTCATTCTTGATTGTAAAATATCTCAGAGAATCATAAAGAATATGTTACCTGGATAAGTTTAGCATTTCCAATCTTAGGTGAGGCTTCATGGTATGTTACACTTTACATATTTGTCCCATTACTCTTTTCTTTCTTCTCATCAGTATAATGCCAGAAGACTCATTTACTTGTTCATTCAAAAAATATTTACTGAGGCTCTATCATGTGCCACATACTCTGCTGGGTGTTGTATGGGTGCTGAAGGACAAATGTTATTTGTTAAGACGAAGAAAGCCCATTGTCTCCCCAGTGCCTAATCTCTTCTAACTTCTTAACAGCAGCCCAATTTAATTTGAAATGGCAATGTGAAGATGACGTTCTCCTCTTGCTTGCAGATAGTTGCGGCAATGTGATCAGTCCTGTCTAATGAGGTGTAAGCAGAGATTGTCAGGTGAGATTTCTGGAAATAGTCTTTTGAAAGATTGTTCATTCAGTTGGCAAAAAATGGATGTGATAGGCTGAACTCCAGCTGGCATGTTGAATGATGAGGCACATTTGAGAATAGGATCCCCATGCTGAGGGCAGCGGAACAGGACTAGAGAAGTAGCTGGGCCACGAGGGTGTTGTAAAGCTGCTCTACTACCCGCACCCTTCTTTTTATGAGATTTAAATAAACCTCTATCTTCTTTTAGGATGCCATTTGGATTTATTGTTAATATGCAGCCAAACCTAATCCTAACTAATGTACTGGTGTTTAGACAGATGACATATAGTGTAGAGGAGAGGCATGAGGCAGGAGGGCAAGGAAGTCATAAAATATTTCACAAATGAGGTAATCTTTGAACTGGGAGAAGGGTGGAGGAAATGGAAAGGGAAGGCACCAAAATTTAAGTTTATTTTTATTATAGTATTTTTCTAATGACCTACTGATACTGACTACTTGGGGTGATATCCCATCCCCCATTCTTACTTCTACCAGTTTTTTTTCTACAGTATCAGACAAGTCAAATAATTTGAACAAATTTGGAGGGAGGGAAGGTAATCCTTAATGACATATCCTTTATGCTATTAGCATATTATTGCTGTAATGCACTAAAAAGCCAACCTTATGTTATAGCTTCAAGGAGGATGCCTTTTGTTTTATATGATTTAGTCAGCTCATGTCCAGCAGACCATTGAGTGCTGTTGTGTACCGAAATGATATAAGTGATCTTGAATACTGAAACATTGTAATACATTGACCACAAATAGAACGAAAACAAATCAAGGCAAGATGTTTTTGTAATAAGTAATAACCAGACGTTTGTGTTAAGAAATGATATGGCCTGGCTTGATGCCAACCAGATGGGCACCTCTTATAAGCTCATTAAAGGAATCCACCTGCAGTCCATTGGCACTCAGGTAATGTGGTTTAGAGACTCCAATATCCTTTGCCCCTAAATGTGTCATGTGCCTTGGCCTGGTTATTGTATATTGGTTGAATTGCCACTTTACAATTAAGCAAGCAAATAAGTTGAATTTATTTATTCAACACAACTTGTTGAATCTGCTTTCAAGTACTGAATTTACTTTTGATCCTGATAATGCTTTCAGTTTGCACTGCATGCAAGTGCAAATAAATGCCTGCTTTGGAGAGCTGATTCCTAAAAGACAACTAAATGTTAGAAATGCACAGATATTGGAGTCAGGCAAGCCTAGGTTGAAATGTTTTCTCTCTGGTGTGTACTAAGTACGTGATTTGTGACTTATCTGAATATTACTGAGACTCATTTTTATCCTCTATAGAGTGGGATAAAAACAAATGACCCACAGGCACTTAGGGATTAAAAATGAAATAACACATACAGAGATGCCTTATGAGGAATAGTGAGAGGATATGAGGAATAAATGAAGATAGAACACATGGCAGTTCCTTAGCATCCTACTTGTTACATACCAGATAGTCAATAAACATTATTCATCTCCCATTCTTACTTCTACCAGTTTTTTTTCTACAGTATCAGACAAGTCAAATAATTTGGACAAATTTGGAAGGAGGGAAGGTAATCCTTAATGACATATCCTTTATGCTATTAGCATATTATTGCTGTAATGCACTAAAAAGCCAACCTTATGTTATAGCTTCAAGGAGGATGCCTTTTGTTTTAGAGGAATGATAGAAATATTTAGAGGTTCTGGGACTTAATGTGATTTAGTCAGCTCAAGGGTATATTATATTTCAGGTATTAGCTCAAATGAAACCTTTAATACCTGAAAGGACTTGCTTCACATCTTGAAAAGGGCTGTATTGAATGAGGACCAACTGAATTATTTTTTATTTGAATGTTCGGTTTTATACAACTTGGCCATGTGGGCAATATAACTAATTGGGCATTAGGATATCTCCAAAATATTACACTGGTTGCATATTTATCATATATTTTTTTCTCTAAGCTAGCTCAGGACATAGAAATTATTAGGAAATTCTGGGTCTAAGTCATATTTTCCCATTCCATTCAGATGCTTCCTCTTCCCTCCTCATCCAGGTCTCAGCTTTTCCTTCATTTTGAGATCAATTCCTGGTCTGGATAGGAAGTATATAACAAATTTGTGAGTTTTTCTTGGATTAGTCATCCTCAAGGCTTGTCTAGTTATCTTCTCTAGATTCCTGTTCCAGGTATCTAACTGCTCTGACTTCTGAACTACCGCATGGCTCTGATTTTGAAACCACTTGTTCAGTTCGATGACAATTCCCACTATTGTCCATTATTTGAGTCATTAATCATAATCCCTTTAATTTATGTATACAATGGCTCCCCAAGGGAAAAATGTGGACACACCTAGATGTGTACCTTCTGTAAAGTTGACAGTGCTTTTGGCCATAGCGTAACTGGTTACATGGTTTGAATTATTGGACCATGTGTTACATTCAGTTATCTGGGTTTCCATTTCATTCCATTTGGCCTGAGAGAATTTCTTAGATTTCTTCTCTAGTTCTTCATAAAGTCTATCCTACTCTCCACAATTCATTTTGTATGTGGCATCTTGACTCTATACTCCAGTGCTTAGGTCTAAGGTAAACTTCTTTTGTGTCTCATCACCCGTCACTGCTTTCTGACCTGTACTTTTACTTACTACTGGATGCTAGTGCCCAGCTCTTGCCAACCATGAGTGTATTTGGCGTCATGTTTTTGTTTCTATCCTTGTCTGATGGTAGGACTCATCCTCAGTGCCTTCAAGCAAGTCTTTTAGTGCCCAGTTGTGGGGATGTCTAATTTGGTTGATATTGTTGACAACTGGACCCCAGTTCTGACTTTTCTACCCAAACGGATTTTCTTGGGTTGGATACTTCAACTTTCGTGTGTACTCTAATTTCCTGTTGTTGCAATAGAAGGTAAAGAGATCAAATAATTTTATTGTTTGTTTTCTCTGCAGATAGGAACAAAAGATTAAAAGTATTAAACTTCAGTTAAGCAGTACCTAAACGGGCTTTTGGCAAAATTGTAAGGCAAATAAACTCTGGACATGACCCTTTTTTTTTTTCTCTTTCCACTCTCCAAAATATTCTGTAATATCAAATTGCCCTAGGTCATCCTAGTTGGAAGTTAAGTAACCTTTTTCACACTGAGGAGTTAATGACAACCTCTTAATTTTCCTAAACATATTTGTATGATAAAAAAGCACTGCAGAAAAGATCTTTGAGAGTAGATTTTTAAGGCTTTGGAGCAAGTAGGGAAATCTCTTGTTGCCCCTCCAACTACGTGACTTTGTAGAAAAATATCTCCCATACAATTGGATTAAAACATTAACAAAAAATTAGGGGGACAAACATGGTTATTAATTTACTTTAAAAAAGAAATGACATTTATAAAAATGTATCAAATATCACTATTATTTCATGAATGCCAAAATTTTTAGAAAGAAAAAAGTGAAGAAGATACAGTCTCAGAATAAAGAACAGTGTTTTTCAGAGAGGACATACATTTTAAATTTTGAATGGAGAAATTTTTTGGTGCACTTTTGTTCTGCATGTGTTTTTGATACAAGTATTTCAAATTGAGCATAGTAACAAAGAACAGAAAAGAAGGAAGGAAGAATAAGAGAAGGGAGGAAGGAAGGAAGGATGGAAGCCAAATGTTCAGCTTTTTTCCAGGATAGTGGTTTTTTAAGTCAGAACCCCCTTTTTTTTTTAATCTAGCTCCACACAGGTGTATTTATATGATGACAATGTGGAACTTTATCTGAGCCCTCTGCTCCCAGAAAGCATTTATGGTTGAGAACTACGCGCAGTCTTTTATGCTCTGTGAAATGGCTAGGCTAGCTAACCCTGGCCTATCGGGGATAAGACCCACTTCTACAATTTCGCAGGGATGCCCTTCTTTTATAAAACCCCGATTTCTCCCTCTTGTTTGAGACATTTCTCATTAATGCGCATCCTCCCTATTGCAATAGCCTGAATAAAATAATCTCGTTAATAATGTGGTGCAGTTCGTCTTTCCCAGTGAAAATATCCAAGTTCCCCTTGCCTGCTTTCTGCGTGTTACAAGTCTTTCAGCATTCTTTGTGAGCTTAGAGAAGTCACGGGCCACTTGCGTCTTCCCTTTGCTCCCTGCCTAGAAGGAAAAACGTGTGCAGGGGGACGGGTTACCACTGGCCCCAGGTGGCCCTTCTCAGCTTGGGGCTGACTGGTTATGGACGCAATCAGGAGCAGGCAGGTGTCTACCTGAGAGGCATGCCATGTATCCATTTGAGGTTTCTCTCTCTCTCTTTTTAAATTTTTAAAATTTTTGGTGAGGGGGGTCATTTTTGTGAACAGAAACAAATGAATATTACCTGAAATTTGAAGTTCATTTTATTAAACGAATAGCTTCAACCCTAGTTTTCTCTAAGCAGATAAAATCATTTTATTATCCTATTTACAAACTTAGTAAACTTTAGATCACTTTTAAGGGGGGAGGGTGATAATATTCAAACAACTCAAATTGAAAAGGATGATCTTATTTAAACAATCAGTTTCATTTACATCTTAGGTTGATTCAATTCCTCTAAACTCTTAAAAGTGTGTCTAAATTCTTCCACCACCCCAACTTCAAGTAAAACCTTCCAGCGTACATAGGTAAATTTAATAAACCAAATCACTTATACATCTAATTCTAATCCTTCCCAGTGTTACAGGACCGTTTCCCAGTAAGGAAATAGCTTCACCATCCCAGGTAAATTGGTGTTACCGTTTGTCTTAATTTTCCAGGGCCTCTGTAACGCAGTTCTACGTGAATTGTCTTAAGTATAAGAAATTTATTGTCTCACAGTTCTGGAGGCTGGGAGTCCAAAACCAAGATGTCGCCAGGCCGAGCTTCCTCTTACAGGGTAGAGCTCGCTCCGTGCCTGTCCCTCGGCTTCTGTGGGTGGCCGGCAGTCCATGGCCTGCCATGGTTTTTGGCAGCACACCTTAATCTCACCCTAGTCTTTCTCTCTGTCTCTCTGTGTACAAATTCCCTCTCCTTATAAAACAAGTCACGTTGGATTAGGGCCACCCTAATCCAGTTTGTCCTGGATTTACTACTAACATCTTACAAGACCCTACGTACAAGTAAGTGCACATTCATGGGACTGGAAGCTAAGGCTCGCGTCTCTTTTGAAGACCCAATTCAATCTAAAATCATCCGACAGAATTGGAACAGCTCATTGACCTGTGTAGGAGGTTTTTTGTTTTGTTTTGTTTTGTTTTGTTTCAACCTGGACAGGCCCAGTTTACCCCTCACCACTGAGAGACCATGAACCCTTGCTTCTGGTTGTTGTTTTTAAATATTTTTATTGAGAAATCTTCACATGCATTCCATCCACAGTATGTAATTAGTGGCTCACAGTATCATCGTGTGGTTTTGTATTCATCACCGTGATCGTTTTTGGAACACTTGCCTCACTTCAGAAAAAGAAATAAAAAACTTCATACATAGAAAACCTCGAACATAAAAAAACCTTACCCCTCCCTGTCATTGACACTATTAGCTCAATCTACTCATTTTTTTTTTACCCCTTATCCGCCCCCTATTATTTATTTCTTTTTCCTTAAGTTTTTACTCATCTGCCCATACCCTGGATAAAAGGAGCATCAGATACAAGGTTTTCATAATCACAGGATCACATTGTAAAAGCTATATATTTATACCATCTTCTTCTCAAGAATTAAGGATACTGAACATAGCTCAACAGTTTCAGGTACTTCCCTCTAGCCATTCAAATGCATCATACACTAAAAAGGGATATCTATATAGTACTTAAGAATAACCTCCAGGATAACTTCTGAACTCTGCCTAAAATCAGCCACTGAAAGTATATTTTGTCTCATTTCTCTCTTCCCCTTTTGTTCAAGAAGGTTTTTTCAGGTCCATGATGCCAGGTGCCAGCTCATCCCACGAGTTCTCTCCCACATTACCAGGGAGATTTATACCCCTGGGAATCATTTCCCACGTAGGAGGGGAGGGCAATGAGTTCACCTACCAAGATGGCTTAGAGAGAGAGGCCACATCTGAGCAACAAAAGAGGTTCTCTAGGGGATACTCTTAGGCATAATTTTAACTGGGCTTAGCTTCTCCTTTGTAGGAATAAGTTTCATAGGTGGAACCCCAAGATCAAGGGCTCAGCATATTGAATTGGTTGTTCCCATGCTTGTGAGAGTAACAGGAATTTCCCAGATGGGGAAGTTTAATATTTCTTCCTTTCTCCCCAGTCCCCCAAGGGGACTTTGCAAATACTTTTGTGTTCTCTGTCCAAATTACTCTGTCCAGGTTAGTGTGATGCCCCTTATATCCCAGAGTAATTTGGGCAGTGAATAAAAAAGTTTTTGCAAAGTCCTCTTGGGGGATTGGGGAGAAAGGTGGAAATATTCCACTTCCCCATTTGGAGCATTTCTGATATCTTGGCAAGCAGTGGGGACAACCAAACCAATAGGCCAAACCCTCAATCTTGAGGTTCACCCCATGAAACTAACCCCTTGTGCTGATTTGAAATGATGTATGTACCCTAGAAAAGCCATGTTTTAATCCTAATCCTATTTTGTAAAGGCAACCATTTCTTCTAATTCCTATTCAGTAGTGTTTGTTTGAAACTGTAATTAAATCATCTCTCTGAAGACGTGATTTAATTAAGAGTGATTGTTAAACTGGATTAGGTGGAGGCATGTCTCCACCCATTCGGGTGGGTCTTGATTAGTTTATTGGAATCCTATAAAAAAGGAAACATTTTGGAGAAGGAGAGAGATTTGGAGAGAGCAGAGAATGCTGCAGCACCACGAAGCAGAGAGCCCACCAGCCAGCAACCTTTGGAGATGAAGAAGAAAAATGCCTCCCGGGGAGCTTCATGAAACTAGAAGTCAGGAGAGAAAGCTAGCAGATGATGCCATGTTCGCCATGGGCCTTCTCACTTCAGAGAGAAACCCTGACCTTCATCAGCCTTCTTGAACTAAGGTATCTTTCCCTGGATGCCTTTGATTGGACATTTCTGTAGACTTGTTTTAATTGGGACATTTTCTAAGCCTTAAAACTGTAAACTAGCAATTTATTAAATTCTCCTTTTAAAAGCCATTCCATTTCTGGTATATTGCATTTTGGCAGCTAGCAAACTAGAACAGATAGGCTAAGTTTACTTAAAATTATGGCTTATAGTCACCCGCAAAGAACCTCTTTTGTTGCTCAGATGTGGCCTCTCTCTCTAAGCCAACTCGTCAGTGGAACTCATTGCCCACCCCACCTCCCAACATGGGACATGACTCCCAGGGTTGTAAGTCTCCCTGGCAATGTAGGACAGAACTCCTGGGATGAGCCAGAACCTGGCGTCAAGGGATTGAGAAAGTATTCTTGACCAAAAGAGGGAAGAGAGAAATAAGACAAAATAAAGTGTCAGTGGCTGAGAGATTTCAGAGTTGAGAGGTTATCCTGGAGGTTATTTTTATGCACTGTATGATATGCCTTTTAAGTTTATGAGGTATTGGAATGGCTGGAGGCAGTTACCTAAAATTGTTGATCTGTGTTTCAGTAGCCTTGATGCTTGAAAGCGATTGTATAGATATAACTTTTACAGTATGACTGTGTGATTGTGAAAACCTTGTATCTGATGCTTCTTTTATCCACGGTGTGGACAGGTGAGTAAAAAGAAAAAGATAATAAATAAATAACTAATAGGGGGCAGATAAGGGGTAAAATAAATTGGGCAGATGGGAATTCTAGTGGGTAATGAGAGGGAGGGGTAAGGGTTATGGTATGTTTGAGTTTTTCATTTTTCTTTCTATTTCTTTTTCTGGAGTGATGCAAATTTTCTACAAAATGATCATGGTGATCAATATACAACTATGTGATGATATTGTGAGGCATTGATTGTACACCATGTATGAAATGCATGTGTTAATAAAAATATCTTTTAAAAAGTGAGGGAGAGTTTAAAATTTTCATAGATTAACACATGCTGAGGGAATTTGTTAACAAGAGACCTGCCTGGCAAGAAATACTGAAGGGAGTTCTGTTATCTATAAAAAAATAAAAACAAGAGAGAGAGGTCTGGAGGAGGGTACATAATTGAAGAGTATTAGTAAGGATAACTTAAAAGATAAAGAGAGAGAGAAAAAATAAATCTGAAAAGTCAAAACCAAAGGATAAGATGGTATAATCAAGAACTGACTATACACTAATCATTTGAATGTTAACAAATGAAGGTCCCCAATTAAAAGTTATAGATTGGAAGAATGGATTAAAAAATATCCATCTATATGCTGTTTTCAGGAATAGCGAAAGGATGGGAAAAGATATTCCATGCAAGTAGGAGCCAAAAGGAAGCTAGGTTTGCTATACTACTAATAGACAAAGTAGACTTTAAATGCAAAGTTGTCATAACAGACAAGGAAAGACACTATATATATATTAATAAAAACTGTAAATCATCAAGAAGAAATAACAATCATAAATGTATAATGTGTTAGTTAGATTCAGTTGTCAACTTGGCCATGTGAGCATACCTAGTTTTGTTGCTGTGGACATAAGCCAATGGTACGTGAACCTCATCTGTTGCTGATTTACATCTGCAGTCAGCTAGGAGGTGTGTCTGCTGCAATGAGTGACATTTGACTAAATTGGCTGGTGCTTAAATGAGAGACTCAACATAGCACAGCCCAAGCAGCTCAGCATACCTCATCTCAGCACTCGCAGCTCAGCCCAGGCCTTTGGAGATGCAGAAAGAAGTTACCCTGGGGAAAGTTGTTGGAACCCAGGGGCCTGGAGAGAAGACCAGCAGAGACCATCCTGTGCCTTCCACATAAGAAAGAACCTCAGTGGAAAGTTAGCTGCCTTTCCTCTGAAGAACTAACAAAATAAATCCCCTTTTATTAAAAGCCAGTCCGTCTCTGGTGTATTGCATTCTGGCAGCAGGCAAACTAGAACATATACTCACCCTATTAAGGTGCTTCAAAGGGCATGTGACAAACACAGGGAAAACTGAAGGGAGAAATAGATGTTTCTAAAATAATAATTGGAGACTTCAACACACCACTCTCTCTAATAGATAGAACAACCAGACAAAGGATAATGAGGAAATAAAGAATTTAAATAATATGATTAATGAATTAGACCTAACAGACAACTATAGATCATTGCAGCCCAAACCAGGATATACATTCGTCTCAAGTGTTCATGGAATGTTCTCCAGGACAGATCATTTGCTGGGGCAAAAAATGGGTCTTAATAGTTTTTAAAAGATTGAATTTATTCAAAGCACTTTCTCTGTTTATAATCAAATGAAGCTGGAAATCAATAACCACTGAAGATTCAGAGTTTTCACTAATATATGGGGGTTAATTAACACACTCTTAAATAATCATTGGTTAAAGAAGAAATTGCAAGAGAAATCAGTAAATATCTAGAGATGAATGAAAACATGTTTACAATATACCCAAACCTATGGGATGCGTTGAAGGCAGTGTTGAGAGGGAAATATAAAGTACTGAACACCTACATTAAAAAGGAAGAAAGAGCTAAAACTAAAGACCTAACAGAACAGCTGTAGCAACTGGAGAAAGAGCAACAACTAACTTTAAATCAAGCAGAAGAAAAAAATAACAAAGATTAAAGTGGAAATAAATGAATGGAGGAAAAAACAGTAGAATCAATGAAACCAAAAGTTGGTTCTTTGAGAAGATCAACAAAATTGACAAACCCTTCATTAGACTGACAAAGTGAAAAAAAAGAAAAGATTCAAATAAATGAAATGAGAAATGAGATGGAGGTCATTAACATGGACCCCAAAGAAAAATAATAAAAATAAGAAAAATCATAAGAGGATACTATGAACAACTATATGCCAACAAAGTAGACAAGTAAGATGAAATAGATAATTTCCCAGAAACACAAAAACAACCTGTACTGACTTAAGAAGATATAGAAGATCTCAACAAAGCAAACATGAGTAAACAGATTCAGTGAGTCATCAAAAACCTCCCTACACAGAAAAACCCAGGGCTGGATGGCTTCACAGGGAATTTTGCCAAACATTCCAAGGACTAACACCTTTCGTACTCAAACTCTTTCAAAAAAAATAGAAGAAAAGGGAGCACTACCTAACTCATTCTATGATGCTAACATCACACTAATACCAAAACTTGATAAAAAATACAATAGAGGAAATCTACAAGCCTATCTCCCTAATGAATATAGATCCAAAAATCAACAACATACTTGCAAATTGAATCCAATGGTATATTAAAAGAATTACACATCACAGACAAGTAGGTTTATTCCTGGCATGCAAGGGTGGTTCAACACAAGAAAATCAATTAATATAATACAACATATTAACAAATCAAAAGAAAAAAATTACATGATCATTTTAATTGATACTGAAAAAGCATTCAACAAAATTTAACATTATTTCTAGATAAAAACACTTCAAAAGGTAGGAATCAAAGGACACTTCCTCAATAAGATGAAGACCAAAAATGAAAAACCTACAACCAACATCATACTCAATGGTGAGAGACTGAAAGCTTTCCCCCTAAGATTAGGACCGAGACAAGGATGCCCACTGTCACTACTGTTATTCAACATTGTGTAAGAAGTTCTAGCTAGAACAAATAGGCAACAAAAAGAAATAAAAGGCATTGAAATCAGAAAGGAGTAAGTAAAACTCATTATTTTCAGATGACATGATCTTATATTTGGAAAATACTGAAAATGAAGCTTCTTGAGCTAATAAACAAATTCAGCAAAGGGGCAGCATACAAGACTAATGCACAAAAATCAGTAGTGTTTCTATACACTAGTAATAAGCTAACTGAGGGGGCAATTAAGAAAAATATTCCACTCATGACAGCAACTAAAAGAATAAAGTTTGAAGGAACAAACTTAATGAAAGATGTAAAGGGCTTATACACAAAAAACTACAAATATTGCTAAAAGTAATCAAAGAAGACCTAAATAGGTTGAAAGATTATGTGTTCATGGTTATTTTGGAAGGCTTAATGTCGTTAAGATGTCAATTCTACCCAAATTGATGTACAGATTCAATGCAATTCCAGTCAAAATTCCAACAACCTACTTTGCAGACTTGGAAAAGATAGTTTATCAAATTTGTTTGGAAGGGAAATGTGCCTTGAATAGCTACAAGACATTCTAAAAAAGAAAATGAAGTGAGAGGTCTTATACTTCCTGACTTTAAATCTTATTATAAATTCATGGTGGTTAAAATAGCATGGTATCAAAGCAAAGAAAGACATATTATCTATGGAATTGAATTGAGAGTTCAGAAACAGACCCTCAAATCTATGGTCAATTGATATTTGACAAGGCCTCTAAATCCATGAACTGGGAAGAACAGTTTATTCTTCTCAATAAATGGGGCTGGGAGAACTGGATATCCATATCCAAAGGAATGAAAGAGGACCCCTACTGCTTGCCCTATATAAAACCTAATTCCAAAATGAATAAAAAACCTAAATATAAGAGCCAGTATCATAAAATTTCTAGAAAATATGGGGAAACATCTTCAAGACTTAGTGAAAGGAGGTAGCTTCTAAGACCTTACACCCAAAGCAAAAGCATCAAAAGAAAAAGATAAATGGGAACTCCTCAAGACTGAACACTTCTGTGCTTCAAGGGACTTTGTCAAAAGGGTGAAAAGGCAGCCAACTCAATAAGAGAGAATATTTGATAACAATATGTATTAGTTTGCAAGCTGCCAGAATGTGATAAACCAGAACTGCAACAGCTTTTGAAAAGGAGAATTTAACAAGTTACAAGATTACAGCTCTAAAGAAGTGAAAAAGTCCAGATTACGGTGCCAACAAGAGTTTACCTTCACTTAAGAAAGACCGATTTATCTGAAACAGTTCTGTTAGTCACGTGGCTGGCATCTTCTGGTCCCTTGCTCATGGGCTCTGTTGCTTTCAGCCTCTGTCTCTGTGGGGGTTCCTCACTTTGCTTCTCTGGGACTGGTTTTCATCTCTTAGTTTCCCTTAGTTCTCTCCAGGTTCTGGCTTGCTTAACATCTCATGGTGACATCTGCTGGGCTCCAACAGTATCTCTGTTCTCTGACTGTCTGCTCTGCTCTGATATTTCTGTTAGCTCTGACATTTCTAACTCTTTCCAAAATGTTTCTTCTTTTAAAGGATTCCAGTAAACTAATCAAGGCCCACCTGGAATGGGTGGAGTCACATCTCCATCTAATTAGATGTGGGTGTGTCACATCTATGTGGAGATAATCTAATCAAAAGTTTCCAACCTACCAGATTGAATCAGGATTAAAACATGACTTTTCTGGGGTACATAATACTTTCAAACCTGCATACCATGTATCTGATGAGGGTTTGCTATCCAGTATATATAAAGAAATCCTTCAAAGCAACGATAAAAGAACAAGTAACCCAATTACAAAATGGGCAAAAAATGAGTAGACATTTCTTCAAAGAGGGAATACAAATGGCTAAAAATGAATGAAAAAATGTTCATCTTCATTAGCTCTTAGGGATATGCAAATCAAAACCACAATGAGATATCATCTCACACCTATAAGAATGGCTGCTATTAAACGAACAGGAAACTACAAATGTTGGAGAGGATGTGGAGAAATAGGAATACTCATTCACTGCTGGTGGGAATGTAAAATGGTACAGCCACTGTGGAAGACAGTTTGGTGGATCCTCAGAAAATAAAATATTGAGTTGCCCTATGACACGGCAACTGTGCTACTTGGTATATGCCCAGAAGATCTGAAAGCAGGGACACAACAAGCATCGGCACACTAATGTTCATAGCAGCATTATTCACAATTGCCAAAAGAAAGAAACAATTCAAGTGTCCATTAATGGATGAGTGGATAAACAAAAGATAGTAGATACACATGATGGAATATTATGCAGCAGTAAGAAAAATGAGGTCCTTAAGCATGCAAACATGGATGATTCTTGAGGACATAATGCTGAGTGAGATAAGTCAGACACAATAGGACAGATAGTGTATGATTTCACTAATCTGAACTAACCAGAATATGTAATCTCAGAGTCTTAAAACATAGAATATAGGGTACTTAGAGATAGACAGAAGGCAGTAAGGGGGAAGCAGTTATGTAATATGTACAGAATTTTTAATGAGGTTGAACTTAAACATTTGGGAATGGAAGAGGGGAGGGTAGCTCATTATTGGGATTTTAAGTAATAGTGCTGTATTCTAGGTGAATTTGATTGAAAGGGGCTGTTTAAAGCCATGTCTATCATTGATTAACACTACAAATATAAATAAGTTCTTACATGAACTCCTACAAATGTATGACACTTGTACAAAGAATTAATAATAGAGGAGTATATGGGGAAATTACCTGTTGCTAGCTACGGACTATAGTTAATAGGAAAACCTTGATATTCTTCCATCAGTTGTACCACACCAATACTAAGGGTCAATAATAGGGGGTTAGGGATACGAGGTATGTGATGGTCAGATTCATGTATCAACTTGGCCAGGTGATAGTGCCCAGTTGTCTGGTCAAGTAAGCACTGGCCTATCTGTTGATGTGAGGATATCTCGTGGACTTAAATCATGACCACGTTGGCTGCATCCACGGCTGATGGCATCTGCAGTCAGCTAAGGGGAGTGTCTTCTGCAGTGAGCGATGTTTAATCAAATCACCAGAAGGCTTGTAAGGAGGATTCAGAAGAGACAATCCCTCTTTCTGCTTCAGCCAGGCAGGCTGTCCTGAGGGTTCATTGAGGACCTTCATTGGAGCTGCCAGCTCATGGCCTGCCCTACAGGGATTGGACTCCTACATCCCCAAGGTTTGGTTAGACACTTTTATAAATATCATATTTACAGATACTTCCTATTGTATCTGTTTCTGTAGTGAACCCTAACTAATACAGGGTGTTTGGGTCTTTCTTTTCTTGTGTCTATCTGATACTTTCTTTTTGGCAATGAAAATAGTTTAAAATTGAGTGTGATGATGATTGCACAACTAAGTGATGATACTATGAGACATTGTATCCTTTGGATGGAATATATGGTGTGTAAATATATCTTAATAAAATCTGGAGATTGAAAAAAAAAGATGTGTGACTAGATTCTGCAAATCTGTCATGATTTGATCTCTAAGCATTGAAGGTCCCACTAGTAATGTCATCATTCCACTCACACTTCTTCATCATTCACTGGAGTTGACTAGGACAGCCTCAGCCAGTGTGGAAACTGGAGAGTCCATGAGTCTGAAAGGTAGGGAGAAGACTAGGAAGCATAGATTAAACCTAAATTCCAACATAATACCAACATTACCAACCATAGCCTTAGTTTCTTACCTGTGTGGTAGCTATCACAAGGCATGTAATAAAAAGTCAGTAGGATTATAAACTGGGAAAACTTCTGAAATCTCTTTTTGCAAAGAGATATAGGTCCTATTATTATCATAAAGTCATTTATATTTCTTATCATTTAGATATAAAATAATGTATGTTATGTTTTAAAGTAAACATCTAAGATGTATTTGATTTTTAAGAAATTTATTATGAATGGAAAATTGTATAGAAAACACTATGCAACAAGAGGATGCCCTCAAATTTTGTAAGCATATATCACAGAAGGAAATAGCCTTGGGTAATAAAACAACCCAACTCTCCTAAATAGACTATGTGACACAAAATATGTATTGCTTCTGAAGTAAATTAGACATGACTTTGGAGAATGAGCTAAAGAGACAATTTCTGGGACCGAGGGCCTAGAACCTCTTACAATAAATAAAATAAATCCTAACAAGCACTCTTTTTCCCCTTCAGGCTTTTTAAAATCACCTTTTAAAGTGATAAATGATTACAAAACAGATACCCAGCTACATAACCAAATATATTATGAAGCTGAGGGATATTTCAAAACAGTAATTTTGATTCTTTAACTTCTGAAACAAAACTACTTTTGGATAAAGAATGAAACTTTAATCCAGATGGCATATGATGAAATTTTTTTGAAACCCATGTCTTCTTTTGGAGGTTGCATCTTTTGGATGCTCACTCTTAATCTCAGGAGTGAGCTGGATTTACAGCCATAAATAAAATTCTCTCAAGTCCTTGGCTGACTGAGCCTGGCTGCCCTCTCCCAACCATCTGGGCTATAAAACACCTGGGTTGATTCTACTTTGTTTTCTGGAGGGGAGGAGTAAAACTGTGCAAACTCTGTGAGGAGAGACTTCCCTATATCTTCCAGTTGTCCTTGTGGCATCTGTTCTTCTCAGCCTCCCACGTTTCCAGGCACAGAGTCTTGATGCTTCCTGATCATAACATTGGATTTGTCAACCCCATCACCAACCCCAACTTGTTGCCTGTTTGTACCATTCCCTCCTTATTCTGCTTTTGAGATGAAAATAGGTTTCAGTAAGCTAATGATATGTGCAGTGTAGTCGATCAGTGCATGAGTTAGTAATTTTGGAGTTTTTTCAAGACAACCTGATTAACACTTCCTCCAGCAGGATACCATGGCAGTTCAGAAGGCAGAGGGAGAGAAATGAATAATTATGGGAGATACTTGGGCAATGCTCAGCTCTTCAGCCCTGAACTACAAATTTTTATCATCCAGGAGACATTCGCCTGTGTCCGGGGCTGGTTGGAATGTTTGGTTTTAGTCAGTAGATACATAACATCCTTCCCCCTCTCATGAAGGCAGGGAAGGTTCTGTTGTGTTAGTCTGTGTGCTGACACTTCCAGAATGCCATAGCAGGGACAACTTGACTGTCTGCTGTAGATTAATCTTGTCGAACGTCCCAGTCAGGAGGATATTTTGCATCTGAAGCGGTAAACGTTATCATCTTACAAGGACGTTTCATAAAGAACAATGGCAACGCTTGTGGTGCTGGCATGGAAGTATGAAAAGGAGGACCTGGGAGACATGGTACGAGAAGCCAGGGAGTGCTGAGACCGTTCTGAGCAGTGGACAGGAGATGCGACTGATGGGAACGGGGATGCAGAAGTCAGTGGTGGGAGAGGCGAGTGAGCAAGCAGCTCTAGCAGAGGGGTCTGGGATCCACAGCACAGAATGGGCAGCAGTCAGGAAACTGGAATAGAGCTGCCAAGGAGGCAGGGAGGTGGCCAGCTGAAAGCTGGTCTGAGGTCTCAGACAAGGGATCTGGGAATGGAAATGGAAAAGCCAGGAGATGAGTAAGTAGGATAATAGGACTATGAATCAGAGTTGAAAAGGGGGTTCATTTAACTGACTTCCCAGGTTACTCTGTGCTAAGAGAGTTTTCTGGTCTCCTGAAAACTTTTTTTCCTGAGAGACAAAACCGCAGAGTCCAGATGAAGAATCCTGAACTGCTTCATTAGTCTTGAGTATTGCTCTCTCCAGGACATACTAGTGGTAGAAATGTAATTTGTTTTTTTTTAATCATCCTTTAATAGATTTATTACTCAGTGCAAGTCAGGACAGTTTTGCTAGTCTCTCAGAGCCCTTAGGACATATTATGTTATGTGGGGCTTTTGAGATGTGATGTGATGCACTCTGGTTTCAGTCCTAGTATCCCCAACACTGGGTTTGGATTATATAATTGATAACAGAGAAACTGATCTTGCTTTCATAGGAAATTCCTCTGTTGTGAACCTTAGTTATTCTATAACAGTAGGGGACCTGACCTCCTCTTACTGTTTACCCTGAATCCCAAGTCACTCGGCTTCAGTCTGATCACAGTGAAAGAGCATCTCAACAGCCAATTTCTATTAGAGAATTAACAGCACATAGTAGTCAAGAAGGGTTTTACCACACTATAAAAGGGAATGCAATTTAAGGAAGGTTTTCAGATTTCTCCAGGTTGCTGTCCTAAGTAGCTTAGTTCTAGTTTCAGAATCAACATCCCTAACATTGGTCTCAGATGTCAGTGTTGGACAGGAGGTGGCCCTGCTGAGCCCTATATGCTCAGGCTGCTGTGTCACCACAGTGATGAATCAATTGCAAGTTCCTTGTGGACAGTGGTAAGCTCTTTCAGGTATAATCCGCTACAGTACTTTACAATTAATAAAACTTTCATAAGTTGTTTTACATTGCAAATATTGCTTTATTTAAAGACGAAGAAACAGAGAATCAGAATGGTTAAATGAACCTAAGCAGAGATCACATTTCTCTCACAAGTCCCCCTTCCTGGTCCCCGGTAGAGCTTGGACATAGTGTTTCGGACATAGCTTCATTAAATTGATTCCTGGTTTATCCTCTGTGGACGTCACATTGTGGATGGTATGAGAAGGAAGGAAACTGCAAAGGCTGACTCCAGTGAAGATGCTGTGGCTGTGTTTTTTGGTTTCCCTCAGGAGTGTACCTGTTATTGCTGTTACTACAGCTTTATAGATACCCTTATCTCCTGAAATCCTTAGAGACAAGAAGGTGGGAAAGGCAGGAGCAGAGATACCTGGGAGCAAGAGCAGAGAGGTCAGGGAGGATGGAATGAGCAGCAGAGGAGGGAATGAGTAACACTGAGGTAAGAGAAGCATCTAGAGAGAAGAATCGCAATTTCACAGCTTCATTATGCACGGCAGGGCTTTTGCCCCAGCTGTGGTTCTGTACTTTCATCTCCCTCGGTGAAGACCACAGACAGTTTCATTCTGGCTTATGTGCATGATGAAACGTGTTCCAGTGTAGGCAAGCAAGTGGAGGAAACCTAATCAAGCGGCCATAAGGGTTTCAAAGTACAAATTGCCTGTAACAGAGCTGATATTAAAAAAATATATCAATTACTTTCCTGGTTACCAACTGCATTATTTGTTCATTGTTATAGATAACATCCCAAATCTGAGAAACTAGGGTAACAGCATTGTTATTGTGGGGTGCACACGTCGGACCCTTCCTGCTACTTCTTTTGAAATTCATGGAAGACATGGCAGTTTTCATTGAATCAATACGATATGGGAAGGAAGATAAAAGGTTAACTCCTGCTGATTCTTTGGAGACTGGATGAATGTTCCACATTCTGGGAAAACTGGGTGAGTTATGGTAGTGATTCTTTTGACAAGTGTCACTGTTTATAAATCTTGGTGTTAGATTTCCTTGGGCGAGGTGGAGGAAATGGGGCTGTTAAAATCATCCAAGTATTTACAATCCCACATGACTGGAGTAATTTGGAATGGCTTGAGCTGGGAGAACCTCTTTTTTTTTTTTTAAAATATTTCATCCCGTACTTTTTATTATTTTATGATTTTTAAAAATATTTTTTATTGTGAAATATAACATATATACAAAAACAATACATTTCAAAATAGTTATAAACAGGTTTCAAAGTTTGGTACATGTTACAGTTCCACAATTTCAGGTTTTTCCTTCTAGCTGCTCCAAGACTGGAGACTAAAAAGAAATACCAATACAACAATTCAGTATTCAGTAGTCATATCTTCTCTATTGTTGAATCCTATCTTCTCTATTGTAACTCCTCCTTCTCCTTTTTCTTTTTTACTTTTTTATTGTATAGTGTAACATATATACAAACAAAGATATAAAAAAGCAATAGTTTTCAAAGCACTCTTCAATAAGTAGTTACAGGACAGATCCTAGAGTTTGTCATGGGCTACCATTCGATCCTCTCAGGCTTTTTCTTCTAGCTGCTCCAGAATATAGGAGGCTAGAAGGAATAAGTATTTTTTTATCACCACAATTGAAGTTTTTCTTTATTTTGTGAAAAATAATATATATACAAAAAAGCAATAAATTTCAAAGCACAGCACCACAATTAGTTTTAGAACATATTTCAGAGTTTGACTTGGGCTACAATTCCACTGTTTTAGGTTTTTACCTCTAGCTGCTGTAAGATACTGGAAACTAAAAGATATATCAATTTAATGATTCAGCATTCATATTCATTTGTTAAATACTATCTTCTCTGTGTAACTCTACCATCACTTTTGATCTTTCTATACCTCTCTTATAGGATGTTTGGTCATGGTCATTTAAAATTTTTCATGTTAGAAGGGTCTGTCACTATTATGGGGTAGGGTGATGGAATTATCTGATGTTCTGGAGAGGTTGGGCTAGATTTCAGGACTCATCTGGACCAGGGATCCATCTGGAGGTTATAGTTTTCTGAAAAGTTACATTAGTGCATGGAACCCTTGTGGAATTTTATATATTACTCTAGGTATTCTTTAGGATTGGCTGGAATGGTCCTGGTTGGGGTTGGCAGGTTATGATAGGTAGCAAGGTCTAATTGAAGCTTGTGTAAGAGCAGCCCCCAGAGTAGCCTCTCGACTCTATTTGAACTTTCTCTGCCACTGATACTTTATTAGTTACATGTCTTCTCCTCCTTTTGTTCAGGATGGAATTGTTGATCCCACAGTGCCAGGTCTGGATTAATCCCTGGGAGTCTTCTCCCATGTTTCCAGGGAGACTTTCACCCCTGGATGCCATGTCCCTTGTAGTGGGGAGGGCAACAATTTCACTTGCAGAGTTGGGCTTAGAGAGAGTGAGGTTACATCTGAGCAACAAAAGAACCTCTTTCAAGAGGGGAGTGAGTGGTTCCTCACTCTTTTAAGTGGTTCCTCAATCTTAATGTGCCTATGGATGGCTCATGTAGATTGTTAACAATGCAACTTTCTGGGACCTACCACTAGAGACCCTGTATCTTCTCTGTATAACACTGTGTTTGAGGAGAGATTTTTTGTTTGTTTGTTTTTTTGCATGGGCAGGCTCCGGAAATCAAACCTGGGTCTCCAGCTCAGCAGGCAAGAATTCTTGCCACTGAGCCACTGTTGCACCACCCTGGGGAGGGGTTTTTTAATAATTATCTCAGGTGATTCCAAAGCAGGTGGACACAGCTAAGAAACATTCTTTAGATAAAAGAATTCTATTGTGTTTTAAAAGAGGCCATTTTAAGTAGGTAAAAAGTGGCATAAGGAATGCAAGCATGGGTCACCATAACTTGCTAGCCTAGAGAAATATAAAGCAAATGCAACAGGTAATGCCAAAACAAAAACAACTTAAACACAAGAATCACAAAGTAAATTCTGGATTAGCTTTTTCAAATTCAAATTTACTTACCACCTTAAGTACTGTTTCTTCAGTACTTTCCTTGATGTCAGTTCATAAGTTACAAATTTAATACAATAACTGCTATTACAATCATGGTTGCTACCAGCTCTTTTAATGCTTTTGAAGTCAGAGACTCAGCTTGTAGTCTTTATTTCACATGGGGCAGTGTTTATCAAGTATTTGATGGTTGGATAATATGGCATGTATGCATAAAGCTGGCTTACGTATTTGGATTTAACCAAAGTTAATATTTTGCTTCTGTGTGGTAAAAAGTTAACTCTGCAGGCATGGGTGATCAAATCCTGCACACTCCAAAGAAAAGGCTAGCACTTGATTGGTTCCTGGGAGATAACCTTTGATCCCCTGGAATATCCTGTCAGATAAGAATATTTTGTATATCTGAGATGTTGGGCCACACCAGATAGTTTATGCTAACACCAGATTTATGATGAATGGGATCTAACCCACACTACATTAGTTTAACCACTGGGGGTTCTGGAGACTGAGAAGCAAAGGCTAGTAAGAGAGGTTTCTCTGCCTGTGTGACTATCCTGCAGTAAAACCCTGGGCACCAAGGTCCTGGTGAGCTTGCTGGCAATACTTTACATATGTTGTCATACATTGTTGCTGAGAGAATTAAGCATGACCATGTGAGTCCATTGGAAGATGACCACTAGAAGCTCCTGCAGGTTTTCTCCTGGACTCCATCCCATGCACCTTTATCCTTTGTTGATTTTAATATCTGTCCATTTGCTGTAATAAGTCATAACCCTGAGAATAATAGCCTTTCTGAGTTCTGTGAGTCCTTCTAGTGAATTAAAGAAACTAACAGTGATTGTAGGAACTCCTGACTAAAGCTTCTTTTTTATCATCCATGTCGTTTAACTTCCTTTTTATATTTTTTCTTTCTTTTTCTTTTTTTCTGTGCTACATTCTGGATATTCCCCCAGGTATTTTACAATTTATAAGTTTTCTCTTCCAATATGTCTGGTCTCCATTTAAGGAACAATTGAGCATTTGAAAACTTCTTTCCTTGTTGAATGGGTTCTCCTCTCTCCTTTTCATTTATGATCATTTAAAATCTAGGTATATTTTATATCCTTTAAATTACTCCATTTCCTTTAATTAGTCAGATATGGACTTCTGTTTTGTTATGTTTTCTTCTTGTTTCATAGGGTGGTGAGTTTCCTTATATGCTCTGTAGTTATTGTTAATGGTCTCATCCATCCTTAATGGGGTAGCCTTCCATGGGAGTCCTGCATATTCCTTGAATTGAAATAAAAGTTCAGAGTTCTGTGGGGTTCACTGCTCATGGACCAGTTCTTAAGTTAATGTTTTGGTTCAGAATTTCTTCATCATTACAGATGAAGAATTACAACTTGGGTCACCATGATTCTATTTGCCACAAGGCTGAGGGGACTACATTTGAGAACATCATTAATTTATTCACAGCTCAGTTGGCAACCCTAGACCTGTGGATGCAGATTTTCTGGTCTTAGCTCACAGACCATGCCACCAGGTCTCTGTTCTTGGCTTTGTGTAGGAATCTATGTTTTGGATATCTGCCAAACACAGGACCTACAAGGCTGTTTTTTTTGGGCCAACTTTTTCTTTGCTCAACTATTAGAACTCCAGTCCCTAAGATTTACATCTGATTCTGGTAACCATGGGGACAGTGGGGACTTTCTTCCTTATCAATTTTTTTGATTTCCATTTTTTATGACTTTCCCTACGGGGATTTCCCTTTTTCCTCTTTTGAGGTCAGGTACCACTTTGAGATATTTAAAACATTACTTCATCGAAAGTTGCAATGTATTTGTAACAAGATGAGAAGATGTCTGTATCTGCTTGGACTACCATCTTGTCTGGAGAACCCAGAAGATTTTATCATTATTTCCATTTTATAGATGAAAATGGAGGAAGATGGGGCCCGTTAAACCTGTGTTCGAAAGGTAAGCTTGATATTGTTGAAGCACATGGTATATTTGTTAGTTAAGAAATGAAGTTAGGTGAAGCAAAGGAGTCATAGGAAGTTGGAGGCTGGAAGGGAAGAAGAAAATGATAGCTCCAGGTTACAGGTTACGAGAGTCATCAAAGAATAAGTTGTGAATTTGAATATAGGGAGTGGGGAGGACTGAACTTAACAGGACACAGGTATAACTTGTTAAACATAATCAAATTTAAGTTCTTTAAAAAAAAATCTGCTGTCTAAATTAAAACCAGCCACTATTTTGCTACCTCAGGATTAAATAATTTAGACTTTATGTTTTAAGCAGAGCTGGTGAGAGGTGTGGGAGAGTTGAAACGGTTGTAGGGTGTAGAGGGGAAGGAATTCCTTTAATTCTCCTTTGTAGTTTAATGAAATATTCTTATTATATTTAATTTTAATCAAAAGCATCAAAGTTTAGTTTGCATTTCATGAGCACTTTCATACAAACTAAGGGCTGGGGAAAATTGTACCCTATTAAAACTGAGCACCTTCCTTACAATATGGATTTGCAGACCATGAAAATAAATAAACTGTTTTAATACGCTAAGTTACTCAAAGGCAAATTTGCTTTCTCTAATAGAACTTGAAGGTCCCAAAGGGTAAAGAAAGGAGATGGGAAGATGTAATGCTACTACTATGGACTGATTTGCAAAGAGAAAGTCAAGCTAAGAAAAGAAAACCAGAGTATCGCAGGTCCAAGCCTGCTGAGATACGGTCCAAGCAGAGTAAGGGAAGGGGATGAGAGGTGTTAATGACCTTTTCTTTAGCAGTGTACCCATTTAGATCTTGTCCTAAGGGTAATGGCTCTCAAAATGTGGTCAACAGATCAGCAACACTGGCATCTTGTGAAAACTTGCTAGAAATGCAAATTCTCAGTCTTTCTTCTAGACTCACTGACTCGGAAGCTCTGGGAGTGGGGCCTAGCAATGTGGGTTTTAATATAAACTCTTGAAGTGATTCTGATGTATGCTCAAGTTTAAGAACCATTGTTCTAGGGAAATAAAATTTAGATAGGAGACATTTCTTCACCTTCAATTGATACAGAGTAGATGGAGTTATCAGTATCAAGTTATTTTTAAAACACATATATATGAGGACTATTTTGGACATAGTTCCAAAATTGTACATTGATTTCTTCTAATATAAGCAAATACCTATATGCAGTCTTTGGTATCAAACGTGCCTATGGTTTCAGGAAAGCAGCAAACATAGCACAGAAGAAATATGGAACAGTGAAAGCCTGCTCTGCATGCACAGAGCTGTTGAAAAAGTCTTGAATTTGCCATTTAATAACTGTGAGGCTGGGCACAGCACTTACTGTGTCTGAGGAGCACTCCCCATTTGTGAAATCACAGACTTTTAGGCAAAAAGCCCTCTCTAGCAATAAAATTCTATGATCCCCATTCTAATTCCACCCCCCAGGCCAGATTTCCCGTAGAGCCACCTTGGATACTTACGCTTTTAGAATATCAGGTCAGTGTGTATCAGTCAGGGTGAAGTCAGCAAAATAGAGTCCCTACCAAATTGTTCAATAGAAGATGGTACAAAGGTTTGGAAAATACTGAAGGGGCAAGAATAGGGTGCTACTCCCAGCCCTGTGGTGGAAGGATGAAAGGAGGAGGTGGTGCTACCAGAACCCAGGAGCTGGGCCACTTGGAAGGCATTTGGATAACCATGATGAGAGCTGGGCTATGCCCAAACTGGAATCGTGGTGGGAGGAGTCCCTTGTTGAGATGGTCATAGTTCCTTAATGAATTGGAAGGACAAAGAAATACAGTCAGTGCCAGAGACAATTCTCCATGTAGAGCCATGAGAGAAACACCTTGGGTTGTGCTAGCCTCTGCCCTTTGAATCCCCTTCCAGGGCCTCCCTTTCATCAAATCTCCCTGGTAGCCTGTGGATAAAGGAGCTTGGCAAATGGAGGTCTCAAGAATTAGTCCCCTCTAACAGTGAAGAGAAGGGAAGAAATTAATTGCTTGGTCCAGTGGATGTAGGGCATCTAACACAGAACCCCTCACCTCCATTATTTATGAACTTCTTATCCTAAATTCCAGCACAAATGGCCATGTGTTTCTCTCTGAGCACTAATTCTGATTATGGCAACCAGTCACATTTGCTCCTGAATATTCCAGTAAAACTCCTTTCAGCCTAGTCACCTCTACACTAAATACTGGCAGGATGGAGAAATAATTCTTGAAGGGAGCCAGAAGAAAGAGATTTTCCTTAGAGCCAGTTATCAGTAACAGGGCTCTTTCTGTAGTACGGAGAAGAGGCGTCTGTGCCTGCTGTGGCATCAGGAGTAGCTGGACACGCCAACTCCCCAGGCGGGAGCAGGTGTAACAAAACGTGAAACTTGGCCAGGGAACCTTTCTACCCAGTGGAGTACCAGGTGTTCCCATGAGTAAAGGGGACTGTTTCCTTAGGTCTTTAGGGCATAATCCCACCCAAGGCTGCAGTAAGTATGGAAACAGCCGAAGTGCCTCTAACGAATTAGATGCAGTAGATTCCTTTCTTTCTCTAGCTTACCATCAATTGGGTCTGAAGGTGCTGGACAGTCTTGCATTATTTCCCAACTTGCCTTTCCCTTTTTCACTCGAACCTGGTAACCCAAGTGTCAAGTGACTGAAGGTAAAAGTTGATCCCCTAGCAAAGGGCTCTTCAACCTTAATGCAAATATACGTCTCCTGTGATCTTGGTGATTTATATATCCTAGTTTGATATGTATAGGTTGGGCTCAAAATTCTGCATTTCTAAAATTTCTTGGAGAGTTTCCACAGAATTGTGCTCAGGGACCACACTCTACAAAACCAAAAGACAAACCAGAAGCGTGTTCATCTGTATGTGTGTGGAATCCAGACCACTGCCTCCCCTCATCTCTCTGCTCGTGGACTTTAAGTGGCATGAAGGCCACATGACTCTCATGTGACTGGACAGTGCTAGTTTCCTGGAAGTAATTAATGAAAGTGCTTCCCTCCACTGCACAGTAGCTCTGTTTTAATAACTGGCTAGAAAATATCCTTCAGACAGAGCAAATAGGATAGAAATGAGCTGGGATGGAAATAAGCCTGGATGGGCCACAATGAAGTCCTGTGCCATGTTGAATTCCCATAAATTGCTATCACTTCCCTAGTGCCTGTCAGTGCTGCCAGCTGGCTATCCCCTTCAAGGATATTGCCAGCACATCCACCTCTGCTTTCTCTTCTTCCACAGATGGTATAATTGTTCCCACAAGGAAGAACTTGAGAGATGAATGTCTTAAAATTGGAGATTCCTTCTTAACAGTGCTAAGGGATTTTGACAGCTCTAGATCTCTGAAAATAAGATTACGTTATTTT
>PVIY010019708.1:0-45361 GCA_004026745.1 Myrmecophaga tridactyla
AGTTTTCCACCCCCGGACTTAGTCTTTGCATATGAATCATACCTTTGAAGTAGTTCCTGCAAGAACTTGTTTATATTTGTAATATTAATCAGTGGGACACATAGGTCTATACAACCCCTTTCAATCATGTCCACCTTCAATATGGTAATGTTACTTATAGACCCACTAGAGAATCACCTTTGTAGGAGCCAAGGGTTTAAACAAGACCTGCAGAATTTGTTGGGAGCAGCTGGCGTCAAAGTAGCGGCAAGAAATTGAGGAGATAGTAATTCGCTTAATGGAGAACAGTCTGGGGGAAAGAGAGAAAGTTTGTTTTGTCTTAGCCCCAGGTTCTTTGTGGTCGTCTTAAGTAAGCACTCTGTATTCTCACCAGGTGCATGCATACTCTTTGTCACGTGAATCCTGCAGCATATAAGCAGGAACCAATTAAGAATAAAGTTGTCTGATGTCTCTGGTCTATAATCACTGAGCTTCAGACCCCCTGAACCCATCTTTGTTGGTCTTTTAGTCTTTCTTTCATTCTTTCTTTCTCATCATTCCTTAAAGTCCTTCGAGCTCCGTTTCATAGGAAGCAGCACATCTTCACTTCTATTTCCTTACATTTGAGTTCAACATCATTAGCTAACCGCTCACATCTCTAGTTTCCACATATCTCTAGGTTCCCTATATTCTGTATTATAAGCTTCTGATTATACCTTTACCACAGTTATAACAGTAGAATAATACAGTATATATCCTTTTGTGTCTGGCTTATTTCACTCAGCATTATGTCCTCAAGGCTCATCCATCTTGTCTTGTGCTTCAGGACCTCGTTTTGTCTTACTGCTGCATAATATTCCATCATGTGCATATACCGCATTTTGTTATTCACTCATCAGTTGATGGGCACTTAGATTGTTTCCATCTTTTGGCTTAATAATTTTATAAACTAACATATTCCTGGTATTATTTAGCATTTGGGAATATAACGTTGAGAAAAATTTGAGTATTTTTCTGGACTTAAATCCCTTAAATATTGAAAAACTGATTATATTTCAAACTTGGAGCTCTTCTGACCTTTGAAGGTAGTGCTGGATTGGATTGAGAAATTTTAAGCAAATTGTAAAGTAATCCTTTGTGTGTTGTGAATACAAAATACATAATTACCTGGCTGTGTTCTAAACCCAAACATAAATTTCTTCCTTCCTTCTTCCATTATGTTGTAGTATCTCTGTCTTTTCTCCCCTTCATAAATGCTATTATTGGTAGGAAGTATACATGTTCAAAAAACTTTGCGGATTTTTTACCAAATTTATCTATAATTATATGCAATCAGAATAAATAAAGATTATAGATGGGATAGATAGTAGTTTTATTAATTTCCATGTTAAAATGATCATATTTTGTGGGTAAAATAAATTTTGTTTGTATCTGACTATAAGCCCTGAATAAATATGGAAAGTTGTAAAAGGTTTATTAAAGTAAATTCTGTCTGCCACAGTCAACACTGTCCAAAAATTTGATAAGCCTGCTTATAATATTTTTAAAAGGTTTTTGTGTCAAACTGTGTATTCACACAAAACTAAAGTTTAGTTTTCTCTCTGCTAAAATATTAAAATAATGTAAATTGTAAGTCTGCACTTAATGAAAATGCTTTTAAAAAGTTTTTCTTAATCATCCAAGTACTCTGTCTAGAAGGCAAAGAATTTACATCAGAATGATATCCTTGTTATTTTTACATCAGAGTAATATCCTGGTTAATGTTTATGTTGATCTTGTTATACTTTATTTCAGAGGACAACATCTTCTCACTTTTAAGGGAAAAACTGTTACAAAGAATTTGTTCTTTCATCTTTTAAAAAAGCGTTAAAATAGTTTGACATATCGCATAGGAAGGGTTTACGAAGTATCTCAGTGGATAAAAGGGATTTTCTATCCTTTTGTTAACTAAATTTGTGTGAACAAATGTTATTCATATGTTTAAAGATTGAATAAAATTCCTAAAGACTCGACAGTACTCTCACCATTCATGTTATATCTTGAAACTAATCTGTACAACGTTAAACGGTGGTATAATGTTATTAGTCATGGTTTTAATTACTCTTAGAAAAAGCTTCAAATCCAAGACACAGACAAATTCACTTGTCAGTTTTACTGCTTTGTCTAATACTTCTCTAAAAAGTATATGCATCTCGCCTACTATGCTGGAGAGACCCAAGTTCGATTCCCAGTGCCTGCCCCTGCAAAAAAAAAAAGAAAAACATGGCTTTAAAAAAAAAAGTATATGCAGTCAGCTATAAGTCAATGCTTCATCTTTTAAAGGAGAGACTTTAAAAGAAAAGCAGAACAAGAATGTAAATTATACTTTATTCTGTTAATTCACATAACTCTAGTAAATATGCATCTGACATCTGAGACTCAATAGTTAGCTCTCCAGCTCTACTTCATACAGCAACTACTAAAAAAACTGAAAAAATATCGGACTTTGAAAAAATATCAGACTCTATTAAAGATGTGACTGCGATTGAGCTGGTTAAAACTAAGGTAAATCAATCTACAAAGTAAAAAAATAATATCGTTTGTATTTGAAACCTTCAACTTTTATGTAAGACTAAAAGAAAAAAAAATGTTTAGTCTATCCAAAATTCAAATTTTGCGTAGCACACTATCTAATTTTACCTGTCTGGTCAGTTTATTTAGACAACCTAATTCAGCTTTGTTTGATATGAAAAATAGAATAAGGAATATAAAATCATAATATTCTGTACAAGTTATTGTTATACCCTGATGCATTTCAAAGCACTTTGTGCAGAAAATGAAAAAGTATTTGCAAGTTCCCTTGAGGGACTTGAGAAAATGTTAACCACTAAATTGCCCCACCTGGAGAATTCCTGATATTCTCTTAAGCATTAGAGGCTCCCCATTTAATAAGCCAGACCACAATCTTAAGGCTTGCTCTTGTGGAACGTATTTCTAAAATGGCAAAGCTGAGCCTACTTATAAATAGTGTCTAACAGTCATCCCCAGAGAATCTCCTTTATTAGTCAAATACGGTCTCTGTTTCAGTCAGACTCTGACCTTCCTTCCTACATGGGACATGACATCTAGGGGTATATGCCTGGCCCTGGAATCATGGGGCATGAATTCCAGGGATGAGCCTGGCCCTGACATCATGGGATTAGTTAAACAAAAGGGGGAAAAGAAATAGAGTTTCAATGGCTAAGAGATTTCAAATCAAGTCAAGAAATCATTCTGGTGGTTACTTTTATGCAAGTTTCAGCCAGATATTGCAAACTTCAACAGTATGGCAAACCCCAACCGACAGTATTCCTAGAAACCCTGAAAGACATCCTGGACACTATAAAAAATTTAGTTATTAAGTTTGTATTTCAGAGACTTAAAACCTCTGGATTGTTCCAATGCCAGATAAGCTCTGAAACCCAGAAGTTCCTGTCTTTTCAAGGACAACAACCAGTTTCATCCCTTTGCCTCTTAACGATACATCCCGTTTTCAGCCATGAAGAAATTGAAACAGTTATTGCCCAGATAACCCTTAAGATTGGGAGAAAAATATTAAATGAGAGGGAAGAGTTGTAACTGAGAAGTTACGACTTAAGGGATAATTGTGATTACTGGATTATTATATAGATATTCCTTTTTGCTTTCTGGTATATTAGAGTAGACAAAAATACCTGAAATCTTTAAACTATAATCCAGTTGCCTTGATCTTTGATAATGATTGTACAGACTTTACCTTGTGCCCTTGTGATTTGTAAAAACCTTATGACTAACCTTCGCTTGTACTCACTTATTCAGTTTTTTTGTTTTAGAGTTTAGTGATCACTAAAGGCAGCCCATAATGTTTATTAATGAAGAGTCTTGGGTAAGCCCAGAACTAACCACTGCGCCAAGTGCAAAGTCATTTTGATAACCGCAACTAGCTCGAACCAAAATGAGCCTGCTTGACATACACAGTAGCTTAGACTTTAACTTATAAGTGACCTATAGCTCATTATAACGCCAAAAATCATGCCCATCATCATCATATTGAGGCCACCATTTTCTTACATACGTTCTGTATGTAAGACTAAGCTTGTAATCCATCTGCATATGCTCAATAATTAGATCCCCTCTAATTGCGTCATCTGGAGCCACTATGCTCATTATCCTAAAACTTGAGCATCAATTTAATGCTATAAAACAATCAGAATTGCTGCAGTTTGGGGACAAAGATTTGGGGCCCATAGGCCATCAAATCTCTTGCTTTGCACCTAGCAATAAACCCTTTCTGACTTTGAAATCCTGGTATCTCAGGAATTGGTCATTTGAGTGCACAGACAAAAGAATCTACTGCCTTTGTCCGGTAACAGTGTTTGATAAAAGCAGAACATTAAAATTGGTGAAGAAATTAAGGGCAAATCCTGAAAAAAAAAAAAAAAAAGAAAGGCAACTTGTGCCAAAACACCCCTGCCTGTTTTACAATTGAAAGATAGAAAGTCCACCTAATTTGCTATAGATATGGCTACAGTGATTTCCAGGCATATTGCTAGAAGCATCAATTGTCTCTAGAGGCATTTGGTCTGGTGAAAGAGGGAGACAGGCCAAAGAAAGTGCTGTGCAATTTGCAAGCAGAGTTTAGAGGAAATGAAGAGGAGCCAGATTTTACTGACACAAAATGAAATGCTCTCCCATCTTCATTGCATCAGTAGGGATTCTCCAGAGAAACCAGAATCTGTACATATATACACGTACATACACATATACAAACATACACACATGCATTTTAAGGACATGGCTCATGTATTTGTGGGGGGCTGGGAAGTCTGAAATCCTTAGGGGAGACCAGTAGGCTGGAAACTCAAACAAGATTGGATACTAAAGTCTTGAGACAGAATTTCTTCTCCAGGAAACCTCGGTGTTTTGCTCTTAAGACTTTCAACTGATTAGATAAGGCCCACCCAGGTTAATGAGGACAACCTCTCTCACTTGAAGTCAAGTGATTGTGGATACTAATCACATCTACAGCCTATCTTCAAAACATTAGGCTGTCATTTGACCAAACAACTGGACACCATATCCTAGCCAAGTTGACTTGTAAAATTTCCAACCAGTGAAAGATTCCTAGTCATACATGGCCTCCAGGAAAAGACCAAATCAAGGATAGCTATATTCGTCTTTATTAAAAGTATTCAGAAAGATTTCAGGTGGTGCCTGTAAGACCTTCTCAGCTAGACAGAAAGACTCATAAGAAGTACAAGGCCAAACTTCCATATGCCCTAACAAGCTGCCCAAGGAAGACAGAAGTCTGGCTCTAAAAGCACTGGAGTTGTGCTGAACGGAGAGGATTGAAGTCATATTCATAGAAAACCCACGGCATTTTCAGTGGATTTTAAAGATAGCTACACCAGCTTGGAACAAAGGAACTGAGATTGCAGAACTTGCAAATGTCTACAGACAAGGATCAGGTTGCTTGGGTGCAAATATAAGCCATTTCTTATGGATGGAAAAGGATGGACATCAAAGAGAGTGGCTGTAAGAGCCTTGGAGAGCCATGGAATAAGGACCCACTCCTAGGGAGCAGGACCAGACAGGGGGATCTGGCAACAGGTGCCCACTTGGATGTCCATAATTTCTCCATGCCTTCCATTCTGCCCTTTTTGAGTGGGAATGCGGATTGCAGTTATTCTGTTTCTGTTTCAGCATAGTATCTTCTTGAGAGTGGGCTTGGAGGGGTGGGCGTGGGGATACTTGTCTTTTTAGTTTGCAGGTCTTGGGACCTGACTTAGATGAGAAGACCCTGGGCTTTGAAGGGCTGATGCTGTAATAAGGGGAGACTTTGGGGTTCAGGGTGGGGACCCTCTGGGCTCAGAGCCTGGTCCTTCTCTCTGGACATGCCTCCCTGGTCCCTTGCCCTCTGTGGCTCTTGGAACTGCTTCTGGTTTGTTTCAACGAAAAGGCCGATAGACACATTTCTGGAAATAGAAGCCCCTGCTGGGCTTTTCTTTTCTTAGTGTTATGGCATAAATATTTTTCCATGGGGTTATATCATTTTTTGTTAAATGCCAGAATAAAATATCTTTGGATGGTTACCAAAGTTCAAAACACTGTCTATTTAACTTCTATATCCGTGTCCTTCTTTTTATAAACAATTCCTGGGGGAGGTGTACAAACCTTGATATGGGTTAAAATAAAAGTTGGTGCAGGCTAAGAGGGTGGGAGTAATAATGTGAAGCGTGGAATGCGGTTTTCAAGGTTCGACACACAAGCGAAAGGAATTTCCAAAATAGGAGTCCGAGGTTCCAAGCAGCCCACCAGAAGAGGGAAACATGACTATGTGATGTGATTCACACCATCCTTAAAACAGATAAAATTGAGGCACTTGCTCAGATGACGCACTTCAGTTTATGCTGCAGAGACGTTGGTCGTGTTGTGTCTGTACCTCCCAACAGCACGATCACTGTGGAGAGCAGCGGGCGGCGTCCTTACCCATTTTCTCTCCACCCAACAACTGGGGTGGCCCAAGGCTGCCTTTCAATTTGCTTCACCTGCGCCTGTGCTCGGACCATGAAATACGAACTGGTGAAAGTAGCTCCAAGGGGGATGGAGGTGGCAAAGAACACAGTTCTTGCTGGTCTAGCTTAACCCTTCACTCAATCCGCAATGAATCTTTTTCTCAACTTAGAGATTCTTTTTTATGTAATTAGCATATATTTATTTATTTATTTTTACAAACTTTATTGTGGTAGCAAATATACATGTATCTATATAAATAAAATAAAACTGGCCATTTTAACCATTTTTAAGTGTACAGTTCCATGGTATTCATTACATTCATGATGTTATGCTATCATCACCGCCCCTTGGGGTCTTTCACCACCCCAAACAGAAACTCTGAGCCCATTCAGCATTAATTCCCTGTTCTCTCCTTCTCCCTCCAAGTCCCTGGGATTTGCTCATCTCCTTTCTGTCTCTATGAATTTTCCAAATACTTTGTGGGAGTGGAATCACATGGCGGTTGTCCTTTTGTGACTGGCTGATTTCACTCAGCATGTTTTCCAGATTCATCTGTGCTGTTTCATGTGTCAGGACTTCGCTCCTCTATGTGGCCGAGTAATGCTCCACCGTATGGCCATATGGCAGACCATACTTGTTCTATCTGTTCATCTGTTGATGGACACTTGGATTGTTTCCATCTCTCGGCCACTGTGGATAATGCCGCTGTGGACATCTATTCGAAGCCCTGATTTCAATCCCTTGGGGTATCTCTGTAGAAGTGGGGTTGCCGGGTCATACAATGGTTTCTGGTTTAACTTTCTGAGGATCAGCCAACTTGTTTTCAGCTTAGTTTTTACGTGATACGTTTTGCGGTTTTCAAAATCTCACTCCCTGAGGCCTGGCGTGAAGCTCATCTTCATTGCCCTTCAGTTGAAGAGAGATACTGGTAACCACTCAGCCAGACTGCACCCCAGATATGTGAGGATTACCCAGCAGCTGTTTGACCCAACACCAGCCTACAGGACAAATGCTCTCACCTCTCCCAGCCTCTGCCAAGATTTCATTCTGTGTGGATTCCACTGATCTCTCTTCTCCTCCACCCACGAAGCTTCTGGAGAGCAAAGCCCACGCCTGGTTTGCCTGCTACCTTCATATCTTCAGCCCCTGACATATGGACCGGCACAAAAATCAAACTGAAGGCTGTTTAATGAATGAACATGTCCATGGGGATCGATTTTATCAAAAGACAAAGTGTGTTCACGGTCCAGGGTTTTTGTGTTATAGCAGTAAGTTTAGCTGGAAATGTTAAAATAGGTGTTACCATGTGCTTGAGTTAGTCATAAAAACCTCAGCCAAGCTTAGCAAAGAAGGCCTTACTTTAAGGTCTCTGCTTTCCTGATGAACACTCCAAAGTAAACTGGTCATAAAATGGAAATCTAAATTAATGAAGGAGCTGAACTTATACAAGGTTATTATCAAAAAACATAGTTAAACGTGAGAGGAAAACATCCAAAAGTGATACCATGGGCTTTGGAATGGTTTAATTTTGCAAGAATTGGTTCACTATTGTGCCTCATGGCTCTACGGCCAGCAAAGCTGCATCAAGGGAGCCTCATTTTCCTGCTTTCTGTAGCATCAAGGACCACGGTTGGAAGGCGATCTTCTTTATCTCCCTTTTAAATGGAAATAACTGTGTTTAGTGTTTAGTGTTTCTGATTTAAAGGATAGTACTACCATAAAGAAGGTATTGGATAGTTCTAAACATTAAAGTCAAACATCTCCAACACTTCTAAAAGCCTGCTATAGTTTCTATGTAGAAGTTGCAGGAGGAGCCAGATGGGAGTCAAACCCATACTATTCATTGAACACTTACTGTATGTCAAGTAGTTTTCCAAGTGCTTTATATATATTATCACATTTACTTCCATAACAACCTTACGAATAGATACTGTATACCCATTTAACTTATGAGGAGACTGAGGCACAGGGATCTGAAGTTACTTGTCCAAAGTCACACAGCTAGAAAGTAGAAAGCAGGGGAACTGGGATTGGAAGTCTGGCAGGCTGCCTCCTATGCTTGCACTCAATTGATCTGCATAAATAAAGTAAGCCATAAGTGACTTTCATCATCAAATCTTAATTATGTGATGAAAAGTGATACAAAGCAAGCAAAATGTAGCACTTTTTTAAAAACAATACTTTCATGGGAAAGCTGCCTCTGGCCAAGGAGGGAAGCTAAGGAAATCTTTGTGCTGAAGACTCCCTCCATCTCTCAATAGTGTGCGTCAGGTTACAAACTAACCACCTTCTTCCTCATTTATTCTATGTTTATGAAAACTTCACAGTGCTCAAAGAGGGCTGGGGGTACAGGGTGAGCCCGGATGAAAACCAAGTGCAGGTGCTCTGCCTTTCGTCTCCAGGCCGGTGCTGTCGGCAGGATGCCTTGGGGAGTGTGGCTTGATAGTCTTCTGAAGGAATTGTGCAGTCACCATAGTGTGACCTGCAGAGAAAATTGATATTCCAAGGTCCAAGTTTCAAGCTGGTTGAGCCCATGATGCCTCAGTTTTCAGATCAATAAAATAAGGCTCATCTGAACTCTTTGGAAGGAACTATTTTGTGAAATTGGCATATTACATGTAAATCCAGATGCAGTTTGTTTGCAGACATCTCAGAGTTGGCGCTGTGCAAAGAGCAAGACCCAAAGACTGGGGCCTCAGAGCCAAGATAACTCCAAAGCCTTGGTTAATCTCATTTCACAGTCAGAGCCTCCTTGATTGCAAATCTTTCACATCAGTTCAGCTATTGTTTATTTAACCATTAAGAGACCTATTTGGAGGCCTCAGAGGGTGCTTTAGGAATGCTTTAGGACTTGACACGCTCCCACACTCCATCACAATTTATGGTTCCCAGGAAATCTGGCATACTGTTTTCTCTTTCATCCATCTCACCAGACCTTTTCATCCATCTCACTAGACTAGTTCTCTAGTCCCTTTCGGACTGGAAACTCTTATGTCTTTTTTTTCCCCAAAGTATATTACTCAGGGTTGGCTAAATTTTGCTGCAGTAACAAAGTATCTCCAACATCTCAGCGGCTTAACACACAAAAGAGAGTCTATTCCTTGCTCTCCTGATCTCTGCTGCAGGTATGGGTGACTCTCCAGGGGTGCCTGTGCTCCAGATTCAACAATTTAGGCTGTTTCTTTCTTTTGGCCTCTCTATGTCAACACGAAGCACCTTCCTCACTGCAGCAAATAGAGAAAGAGCCAGACCAAGCATCTGCAGTCAACTGTGCTTTCGTCCAGAAGTGGCACACATCATTTCCACTCACTTTTCTTTGGTAAGAACTAGTTCTATGGCCACACCTAACTTCAAGGACTTCATCCTCTGCATAAATGAAAGTTGAAAGTAGAGGAGAACTGGATATGGGGCAGCACTGATATGTCAATCATATACATCAAAGCTCTCTTTGTGGGAGAAATAGTTCCAACTGGCTGAGCTCTGAGCTATCATCTTCAGCATAGCCCAATTCAGGATTACGGAGTTTCATTGAGAAAGGACCTTGGAGGTTACTAGTCCAGTTATTCCCGGATCAGCATCCTTAACCAGTTAACAAAGGATCAACAAGACTCACTTCCAGTGACAGAATCCCACTGTCTCATGAACCAGAACATTCTATGCTGAGACAGCACAACTGGGAAGTCCTGAATTGTTGTGTACCTGCCTAGCACAGCCAGTTCTCAGGCCTAGTTTTAAACTTTGAGAAAGAGCTGGCTCCGTCCACACCCGCTTTTCCATGACCCTTCAAATGCCTGAGCCCATCCATCACGTCTCCTTTCTTGCCGTTTTCTCTGCTGCATACTCTCAGCTCTCTCATTCCCCTCAGAGGACACCAAGTCCTGATTGCATTGGTCACCATTCTGCACAGCCTTTGTTCAGTGTGGTGTTCTGAAGCACTCTTTTCTCCAGATCTGCCCACTGCCAGATACTGTAGGGTCAGCCCTGCTCTCGTTCTGCTCGCTCTGCGATGCTAGCAACGTCCTCTGCTGTAAGATACATTTTCTCAGCACTTACATCACACATTGGGTTCAGAATTCATCTGGAACTATTGGGATTTGAGACCTAAGACTTACCCCTCTTCCCTTCCAGGGTTCTGTCCAATTGTTTGTGGACTAAAAGAAACAAAATCAAAAGGAAAGGGCTTTTAATAAATGGTTGGGCATGCATCCCAAGATTGACAAAAGCCAGGTTTCTTTGATATAAACTGGAAGACAGAGTTCATCTTGGTTCTCCAAAACTGCAGGGTGACCTCAGCTCTCTCCATCCTGTACTGAAGACAACTGGAGAATAGCATAAGGATGACTTAATTCACTCTTTCACTTTAAGGTAAAGAAGCTAGAAAATGCATGCATACACACTCCCAGATGTCCATGCCTACTTACTGAAGGTGAGTCCTGGGCACTGGTCATCGATGCTTGCACAGGGGAGAAGAGGAGCTTTCTGGCACCTCTGTTTATCATGAAGCAAGTTGTGAAAAAAAGTAGTTAGAGATGCTCAATGAAAATATGCTTTGCTATTTATTTCATCTGGCCTCACACCCTTCTCCAATCGATCAATCATTTTGAATCCTAATTTGATAATCCAGTTACTTAATCACCTCCTTTAGCTCTGTATTACTTACCTTCTATGTTATCCAAGAGGGATAACAGGGAAGATGAGACTGATTTCTCAGTATTTCTTCCTAAGTCGATACTCCCCAGGCATAGTTTTTAGCTATGAATTACTATGCCATGTAGCACAGGGACAAAAAATAATCTTTTAGTATGTTCTGTGAACATTTTACCAATCGAAAAGCCCTGCCCTGAAAGGAAATGAGGTTGTTTGGTCATTGCTCATTCTTGGGGAACCGATATTGACTCACTCTCTTTCCCAGGTATGTTCCCCATTTTCTAGGCAGTGATTCCCCTTGCAAACTTCCTAAGAAGCAGTATCTTGTCTTGGCTTTCTATGTATGCTATTTTCTTCCTTCTAGCAGTAGGCCAGCATCTTCCCACCTAGCTTTTCATTAGCATGATAAATTCTTTAAAGTTCAAGGAAGCATTGTGAAAGAATAATCACCACTATTCATACTTGTTCATCTAGGATTTATTAAAATGATTGTTAATATTACAATCTTAGCAAGTAAACATTTCTTTCCAGACTAACAATCCATTTTTCTCTCACCACACATTTCTAATACAAATGCTCACAGTTATGAACATAAGAAATTAAAACTGTCCCAATATTGAAGCATTATTTGCAGCCCTATTTAACCGAACTCTCCAAACATTTAATGAATAGCACACATCAGATATGTCAGATTCTCTTTAATGCATTAAATACTGTCCTTATCTGTGTCTCCTCTCTGCCTGAGTATGGGGGAGGAGGATTCTCTGGCCCCTTGCAATTCAGCATGAGCCTTTGGCCAATTCTGGCTAATGGACTGAGAGCAGAAGTTAAATGTGTCACTTCTGGGCCAAATCACTAAATTGCCAGAATAAAACCCTCTAATGCTTTCTCATCCTGTCTTGATGTCTGAGTTACCCATAGCTGTGTAACAAATTACCCCCCAAATTAGTGGCTTAAAACAACAAACATTTATTATTTCACAGTATAAGTGGGTCAGGAGTTCAGGAATGGCTTAGCTGAGTAGTTCAGGGCTGCACTCATCTAACAATTGCAGAGTGGCAGATTCACTTGTTTAATAGTTCAACTTGCATAGCTACCGATGCATCCATCTCTCACTGGGTGTTGGTAGAACACCTCAGTTCCTCATACATGGATCACTTCATAGGACTGCTTGAGTATCCTCAAGTCATGTCAGCTGGATTCCCGCAAAGTGAGTGATCCAAGACAGAAGAAAGGGCATGCAATCCGTTTTATGATCTTGTCTTAGAAATTGCACGTCGTGTTTCTGCCACATTCTATTCATTAGAAGCACATTCTTAAGCATAGTTAACGCTTAAGAGGAGAGGAATTGAGCTTCATCTTTTGAAGGGAGATATACAAACTAATTTGTGGACATGTTTCAAAATGCCACTGTCAGTGGTGGGAGAGGTGGAATGTTCCAGATGGTGCAACTGCAATTATCCCTTCCACATCATGGGCAATAGGGGTGCAATGCCCGCTGTGATCTGGAAAATTCATGTAAAAATTTTTGACCCTCCCTTCATTCCAGAGAAGGTCTTAGTCTGGGTTTTCTTCAATAGTCTTTATGATCGTCTCCATTGAGTAGGACTTGTAGTGTGCCTTAAATGTCTGTACTAGCCCCTGATCAAGAGGCTGAATGAAAGATGCGGTGTTAGGTGGCATGTAGATGAGTTCAACACCTTCAACATGGAATTTATGGGGTTCTGGGTGGCTGGGGGCAGCGTCCAGAAGAAATAGCAGCTCAAACAGTAATTTCTTGCTGGCAGGGTATTTTTTAACTTGTGGTGCAAAACACTGATGGAACTAGTCAAGGAAAAGTGCTTTGTTCATCTATGCTTTCCTACTGAACATCCAGAAGATAAGCAGTTGGTTCTGGTCCTTTCCTTTCAGAGCTTGAGGATTAGCAGCTTTTTACATCAGGCTGTCTTTATTATGGTCCCCAGAGCACTGGCACAAAAGACCAGGGTGACCCCATCCCCTTGTAACTTCAAAACCTGCAACTCTTCTCCTCCTGGCTGATGCATGTCCTTGGAGGCATTTTGTTTCCAATATAGGACAGTTTCATTAGCATTGAATATCTCTTCTGGTTTGTAACTTTTCTCTTCAATCAGTTTCTTCAGGGTTTCAGGAAACTCCCTAGCTGCCTCTTGATCAGCAGACTCTGCCTCTCCCATTACTTTTACATTGCGTAGGCTAAACTTTCTTTTAATTTTCAACCCAGGCTTTGCTGGCCTGAAAATCTGTAGGGGTCGACCCTTCACCTTCATTTTGCCTTATGAAATAACGTAAGGACTTAGCCTTTTCTCCTAGGATGCCAGAGTCTACCGGAATGCCTTATTTTATACTATAATGCAAACAAACAAATGTTCTGCTTTCTACATGAGAGAGCTGTGGATCTTGTGGTTTATGCAAATGCTTTGCAGTTGTTGGTATAGCTGCAGTGTCATTTGCAACTTCCAGTGCCATCTGCAGCTTCTGCAAAACTCCCACCAGATTCCCATTTAATTTCTTATGCCTACCCACAATACATTGAAACTGTGATGGGGGAAGTCATGGTGTGGGAGGGATAATTGTACAGACTGTGGAAACCTGGTCAGCCTGGGTCACTGAGTGACTCAGTGGGACAGAGCCCTTACCCACCTAAGACAATAGGGTTCATAAAAATAAATAAACCTTGTTTGTGTCAAGCCATTGGGACTTGGAGACTATTTATAATCAGAGTTGTTGCCCAGATTATTCCACTTAAGACACAAATGTAAACAAAAACAGTGATTAATTGTAGTTACATATTAACGATAAATGTGTCAAAGTGGTTATTACACGGCTATGAAGTTCCTACACTTAACTGGCTTTTGCCTCTGTACTATCTCCAAGTTTCCATTTTTCACACCTACCTAGGGCTTCCATAATTCTATCAGATACTAACGATCTTAGCAGACCCCCAAATTAAGTGCATATCCCATTTCAGAAGACATGAGGTCACAGCTTCTGATATAGGACAAGTTTGTGTAGTCTACAGTGATTGAAGCCAAACTGCCGCCGAGTATCTTTTGATCATGAAGTTCTGTTTATTACATCTAGATGTTTTAGTCCCTGCTTTTCAAAATCTGCATTCAAAGATTTAATTTTTCAGGACTTGGTGTCTTTCCCAGAAAATGATGCGTTTTAAAAGGTTCTTATGACTGGCAATGCCTAACTATTGTCCTGTCATTATGAAAAATTTGCCTAGTCTGTGAGCATTAATTAGAAATGTATGCATGTCTCATCAACACTACATTATAATTATAATTATATTGTATTATATTAGGCGGGGCATTTGGGTCATCTCACTCTTCCACCCAATACATTGTAATGTACTATGTCGTAAGGACATTGTCATCTTGAGGTTTCCCCTACTAGATTTTTCCTTTACAGTGTTTGGTTAATTAATTGTCTTTGAACACTGTAAGACACTCTGCTTAATAGTTTGCTGTGTAAAACAGGAACAGCAATCAATTGCCTGAGTCCCCTTCTACCTGGTTGACACATGACTTCTTTACAATACAGTAGCCACTTTTGGGACATTATTTTAGCTCACTTATAGTTCCCTGTGTTTATTCTTTCCCACCTATAGAGATAGTAAGAACAGCAACTCTACTTTAGCTAAATAAACAATGTCTGATAGAAAAGAATAAATGCAAACATAAATACCTTTCTACTAATTAAAAGCAACAAAATTAAACAAACCCCCTGGCATGCATTCTTCTTCTAAACAAACCCCCGGCATGCATTCTTCTTCCACCCACATTTCATTAGCTTTTCTCTTGAAATGTTGGTATCATCAGCTTGCTTCAGTTAACCTTGATTAGTCTTTTCTCTTTGATGCCCAGCTTGGCTGGCAGGAAGTCCTCAAATGGGCTCCTTTGTCCTTTCAACAAAAAACTTCCTATCGGTTTTAGAAAGTGACATTATTTTATGGCATGAGCAAGTTCTTTCCTGCCCTAAGATATGGGATCCAGAGTCCTCATTACTTTCCATGCAAATGGAACTAAAAACCCAAATCTGGGCAAACAGGGGCTGTGGCAGACACTGCAGCCCCCTCCCGGCATCCTTTCTCCCCTTCCTCCTCATGGGAACTCTGATGGCATTCAGGCGACAACGTTCACTTGGCACCTTCACGAACTCTCACAGCTGAAGATGGCCCAGCCCGGCCTGGCCAGGCCACCACGATGTCTTGCCTGGATTATGGAAATCCACTCCTGATCCCCATTTCCACTTTCTCCCCTACACTCCTTTCTTATCAAAGAACACAGGGCGATCCTTCCAACAGTGCTATTCAGGTCATCTCACTCTTCCGCCCAAGATTCTTCAATGGTTTCCGTCCCTGGCAAGTAAGAGCAACACCTGTACCATGGCCCCTAGGGCCGGGCGAGCTGAGCCTCATCACTTCTCCAACCTTCTTTCCTAGCATCTTCGCTCTTGCTCATTCTGCTCCGGCTACAGCCAGTGTCTCTGCTATTCTGTGAAAGCCAAGCAGATGGCTGCCACAGGGCCCTTGCACTTGTAATCTTTCTGCCTGAAACGCTCTTCTTGCTCTACTCCTTTCCTTCTGAGTTTCCTTAAGCTGATTGGCATCTGTGAAAAAAGGCCTGCTCCTTTTCTACCCTCTCCACCCCACTTTGTCTTTTTTTCCCTTTATAAAACTTATCAACACTTGTTTATTGTCTGTTTCTCCCAGGTAGACACAAAGCCTCATGCTGACGGGGATATGTCTGTTGGGCTCACGGTTATGCACCCAGTACTTGCGGAATAAATGAATAAATAAATGCATGAACAAAGTTGTGGTTCTCCACGTAAAAACGTGGAGATAAGATAAAAATCTTTTCCACTTGCTCAAATATGAAAAGAAGTTGACTTCTCCCCTTTTCCTCAAGTGTTCCCTTCCTTGTCCTTCGGCAGTGCTGCAGTATTGCAGTGTGTAGGTAGAACCTTTCTCACCTGACTGCATGCTGTTAAAGTTCTCACATATTACAATAAACAAGGTGCCAGGCTCACGCGCTCCAGGCCCTTGTCTCCTTCAATGGGTTGCACGTCATCTTCCACCTCATTTGGTGGCCATTTTCCATGCTGTGTAAAATGTGGCAATGCCTTCACAAAAGTCTCCCCATGGTCCTGTGAGCCATGGCCCTCAGTGAGAACCAGTGTCATGGAAAATTACCCACAGAATAGTGTTTGTCCTTCCGTTTTACCACTTTGGACTTCTGTAAGGGCCCAGGGATCATGATGAGAGCAGTGGGTGTAACTTAGAAAGAGCTAGGCTTGGCACCTATTGATGTATTTCATTTCGTCCCACGAAGGACAGAGAGAGCTAACATTCCAGCTCAGCATTAGGAAAAGCTGGTCTATAAAAATCCTGATGGAACTGGAGACTCGAGGAGGTAGTGAGTTCCCCATCTCTGCAGGTATTCAAGTACAAGCTGAAAGATGAATTCCTAGGGCTGCTGAAACTAGGAGCCTGAGAGCCGGCCACACTGATGTCCAGCCAATTTCTCTGGGACACTCCTCCTTCAGCAGTCCATTGTCTGACCTCATCATGTTGCTGGGTCCCTTGAGAAATCCCAGAATAGCAAGGGATACCTAATCATCATGTGCATGTCCATAAAACAGAGCTACCTTCATGTCTCTTCATGGGCTTATTTATTGACAGAGATGTACAGAGGGGAGGGAAGGTAGAGAAACATCCCTCCTGATTGCATGCCATCAGCATCGCAGAATGAATTGCAGCTCAGGCTGCTCTCCAAACCAATAAAGTAAGCTTGATCTTTCCATCATTTCTCAAGGATACACACCCACCCACCCCCGCTTACTTATTCTCGTGCATTGATATTTTAAAGTTATTTTTGGCATTGTCAACACACATTCCTTCCAGATGTTACCCAAAGGTCCTAGTCCAGTTTAAATGACATGGAAGGCCCAAATAAGTCGTAAGAATTTTGAGGCTGCATCAGTGGTGAGTCTACCCTGTGTCTTGAATAGTTTTTTTATTTGCTGAAGGCAGCAAAGGGAGTTTTAGTTTGTCCTCAAAACTCTGCTGGCCAAAAAATATTATTTGCATTTTAAGAAAAATAAGCAATTGCTTTGTGTGTGTGTGTGTGTGTGTGTGTGTGTGTGTGCTTACTCTAATTTTTCCCTTCTGTTTAGACTGAGGACAGTGCAGCACTGTTCTCAGTTCCCTCAACATCCCCCAGCTTCCTGGCTTCCTCTCTAATTAAAAAGATAGAACCGGTGGCGTTATAATGCTTTTAAAATTGTTTAGTAAACAAACGCATATTTCAGCATCCTGTATCCTAATTATGTTGAGATGTTCTCTGTTACCTCCTTTGCATTCTATGCCTTTTAGGATGTATCCCTCTCCCCTTTTGTTCAAATCTGACATTCATTCCTATTGGATGGAAGGGAGAGCCTGAGTTGAGAAATCTGTGTCACTTGCAGTTTGCCCAAATTCCTACAGAAATGAACAAAGTGAAACCTGGGAGTTCTTGACTGGAAGGAATTTGTTGAGAGAAATTAGGACCTAATGTTCTTCGTTCAGTTTTCCAATTAAACCGAGAAACAGCCTGATTCTTGAAACTGCCCCACAGGAAAGAAGGAAGAAATAATTCCTTTGTCCCAGGGTCCCGGGTGTCAATATTTTAAATATGCATAAGGATATATACTTGCAAAGAGGTTTAGTTTAGCATATTTCTGGAGCCATTCACAAAACTCAGCATAAATATATTGATGCATGCCTTCTTCCTTATGCTAAAAATCTGATTTTTGAGAAGGGGATGGTAATTTGACAAAGGGAAAGAGAAGAAGACAAAGAAGAAATATACATACATATATATATAATTCCCTGCTATTCATTTCCTAGCTGAACGTATTTTCCAAAGATAAGTGCAAAATGTTACGCATCCTATATACTCTTCTATAAGTGACTTTGCTACCCTCACGTGGGCAGGTGGCCATGTCCCCACCTCTGGCATTTGGTAGGCTCGTGCAAAGAAAATAGAAAATGAAAAGGCAGTGTAGCTTCCCTCTTACCCATTGGAATACTCGTGTTGGATGCCTGAACCATCACATAAGACTATCCCGAGGCCACCATGCTGGAAGTAAGCTCAAGCGGCCAGCAGCAAACACAAATAGGAGCCAAGAGAAGAGGGGGTCAGATGATTCTAGGCCCCAGCCCTCAAGGCACACTCAACTGCCCTTTGTTTCCCAGCCGAGGCCACGACACCCTGGAGCAGAGACAAGTGCTCCTCCAGCACTCTGCCTGAATTCCAGACCCACAGCCCCCATGAGCATAGTAAAGTGACTGGGGTATGCTGCCAGGGCTAGGGATGGCTGGTCAGCCAGCAGACATGACCTGAGCGCCTTCCCTCAGACCCCCGGGCTGTGATGAACACCCACCCAGTGCTGGCCCAGTCCCCGCCGACTCCATGAGGACCAGACACCTGAGCAGTGGGTTATGGTGTCACAGGGAAGGGCTTCCTTAGAGTGAGAACCACATCGGGCTGGAGGAGTGGGGTCAGCAACCGGTTCATGGGAGAACCCCAGGAGGCATCTCAGAGGAGGGACCTGGAGCTGGTTTTAACTAAGATTTGGTCAAGAGAAGAAGGCGAAGTAGAGCCGAAGGTGGGGGACATGACAGATGTGGGATGTTCAGGGAGCTCTAGGCTGGAGTCTAGATCCCATGAGTTGACATGAGCGTGGCAGGAAGTGACAGCATTAGGAGGTGCTGGATCACTGAGGGCTGGGATAGCAGGTCGGGGACGGGAGGGGAGATGTGGCAACGGGGGGTTGCAGAGGACAATGGGGAGGGGGAAGGGGTCCTGGCGCATTTCTCCAAGGGAGCCTGTTGGTGACCAGCCCCCAGGCCACAACCAGCTTCTTTATGACCATGGTTTGTTGGGAACCTCTGGCCAGGCTCTTGGAAAGAATCCCTTGACCTGGACTCACCAGCTGGCTGTCTCACCCGGCCACTCCAGTTCAGGGATCACCCCCACCTAGGGGCGGACATTGTGGACAAACGCTCTCTCACATGGCCCTTCCGTCATTGTGACCACTGCTGGTTTTCTTCCCCAAGGAGACAGAGGGCTGCTCACCCAAAGTCCCTAGACAGCTTGTTCCCAGCAGCCTGCTCCGGGGCTCTGGATCTGCTCGCTGCCTCCAGCCCTCGGTAGCATCCTGGGCTAATGCCCCTGTGGACCCTCCCTGCCTCTCATGGGCCCGGAAACAGCTCTGTCTCGAGGCCACTTTGCTTTGAACTGGAAGGCAACTCGAAGGATGGAAAGCACCATGCCCCTGAATGACTGATGGAAGCATTCCACAAGAAATTCAGCGTGATGGTCATGTCAATGCCACAGAGGGATTATAGAGAAAGGCATATCCCTGGGCTCTGTGTCGGGCCCTCAGGTAAGGTTCTCAGCCACATGTCCTGGCTTAAAACTGCGTTCACCCCAAGGATAAGGCAAACTCCCCCCTGTGCACACATGCCCTTCTCTGGTGAGGCCTCCTCTGCCATAATTCCCTGCACCCCCCTTGTACATGCACACACACACCACCAGTTCTCCTTCTTCTCCTTGCTGAAACTGTTCCTCTGCCTGGATTTATCCTTAATTTCCCTTTTCACCCACTTCTCACCCTGGAAGGCTCAGGCCAGGCAAGGAAGGCTCTTCTCATGGAGCCTCCGGGATGTCCCATCAGCCAGGCCAGGATATATCTTGAGCTTGCCCTGGCAAGCATTAAAAATCATCATGCTTTGTTCTCTCTCCCTGCTAATGTGGGGCCTTTGCAGGCCATGAACTGCTTCCAGGTCCCAATGCAGCCTCCTGCCTTATACCAGGGGCTGGTCTGATGTCCCCAGTAGTCTGGGGTTGGGGGCCTAGACCCAGAAGCTTCCAGACAGTTGCAGCAAGCAGTGGGTGTAACCCAGGAACCCTTTCCTGGGAGTGAGTTCTCAGAGGGTCCTTCGTGGCCAGGGACGGGGCCTGGGGTGACCAGCCTTGAGACTGCTACGGCTGGACAGTGGGAACTGCAGCTCCTCCTGTCCCACAGGGGAGGTGGCCTGGTCCAAACCAGAGGCCAGGCTGTGCTGGGGTCAGCTGCCCCCAAGACCCCGGCAATGATGGTCTGTCTCTCACTGTCCCTGGTAGTTTCCGGGCAGCAATGTCACACTGGGGTAGTGGACATGGGTCAGAACTCCCAGGATGCAGAGGCAGGGGGCTGGGCCAGCAGGGTATACAGCCACCGTTGTCTGTGGGAGAAGGGTGGGGAGATGGTTTCTGCTCCTCTCTCCAACAGTGGCTGTATGACCTGGTGCCAGGTCCAGGCTCAGCCAGAATCTCTCCCCAGTGCATTTTCCCCGGGAAAGGTTCAAAGTGAGTCTCTTTGGAGGTGTGTTAGCAGTTACAGTGCCTAGGAGCATGCGACATGTGCTGGCCCATCCACATTTGAATCTTAGCTCTACTGCTGTGTGACCTTGAGCAAGTTGCTTAATCTCTCTGTGCTCAGTTTCCTTAACAGTAAAACAGGAATAATGATGGCCCTTTGTCCTAGTGCCGTTTTATATATGGGGCCTCGCTGTGTGAGCCTGAGCCGGCACCAAGGCTGACCACAAGTGCTTTGAGTGACTATTATGTAGATGACCAAGCCAGAGAGGTCATGTGATCTGGGGACAAAACCAGAACAGGGACTCTTGTCACCCCAGGATAGCTTTTTTGGTTTTTCTGAGAAGGTGTTGGCCAAGCAGGATGCTCCAAGAAGACTGGAGACAGGGGCTTGCTCGAGCACACAGGCAGTGACCCCAGATGGTGTCACCAACCTGCCCATGTCCAGGTTTGGCTTCGTGGGTCCTGGGAGTAGGTTGGGTGTTCTGGCAGCAGAGCTCACCCTCCCGTCCCTGTGCCCGCTGGCCTGAGTAGGGCTGGAGGGAGGCAGGGTCATAGGGAGCCAGAATATAAACACATTAACTGAACTTTCCATCTGTCATTTCAGAGAGTCATTTACTGACTAGCTGTGGTTGGAAAAATTAAGTCCTTGTAATTTAGAGTCAACATTTCTCGCTGGCCGGTGTCCGTGGCCTCTCGGCGGAGTTGCCTGAAATCAAAACAAGTTTGCTGCAGCCTGCGGAGTGGCTGGATCATCTGTCTGAACGCAGCATGCTGCGGGCCCCAGGGTGGACTAGACACATGGGGCTGGGGGCCCGGAGCAGGTGAGCTGACAGAGGGGGGCTCCAGCAGGGGCTACAAAAGAAGCGACCCGTCCTCCGCCCCCTTGCCCTTCCTTTGCCTTAGAACCGAACGATTTTTCCCCTTTCAACAGCCCATTCCAGACTGGTCCAGGAGAAACTGGTTTTGTTGGCCCCATTTTGCAGAGAAGGAAACCGAGGCTCTGGAAGTTTCTGGAAGGTGGGCAGTTTTCCCAAGCTCCCACAGCCAGCAAAACCAGGGCGTGCTTCCAGGTTTGTGGCTTCTGGTTTGTGGCATTGTCCAGCACAGCACAGCCAGATTGGCCTAATGGCCCTGCCCGGGCACCGAACCAGCAATGCCTGTTCCCTGGGAGGCTTCCACATAGCTAGAGGGCAACTCTGTGTTAGAGAACAGAACTGGGACTGGTGACTGAAAAACTGCTGGGAGGCCCTTTCAGCTATGGCAGAAGCATCCCTCAGTGGCCTGAGGGTTTGGGGACAGCACACGCTCCACCCTGGGGATGCTCAGATGTAGGCTTCTGCTTGTGTGAGGAATTTGTCCTCGGGGGTTGACGCTTTGGGAGAGCTTTTCTGATTCTCAGTTGGCCTGCTGAGATTTGAACCACCTTTTGTTTTTTTACTATAACACTAGCTCCCTATTCAAAGCTTGCTTTACTGAAGCGGGGTTGAATGGGAAAACCTTTCAAGAGGCCTCCAAAGCCAGATAAGCCACGTGGGTCCAGCAGGAAGAGAAACGTGAGTGTAGGCAGGACCCGTGAATAGGTGGGATGTCACTCCCATGATTAGATTATATTAAATGGCGGAAAAGATTCTGCAGTTGTAATTAAGGTCCCTAATAAATTGACTTTGAGTTCATCAAAAGGAAGATCGCCCTGGGTGGGACTGACCTTATCAGGTGAGTCCTTAAAGGAGACCAGGAGCAGCAGAAGGCACTTTCCGGCTGGTCTGGAGGAAAGTGAACAGCCGTGTCTATGGAGGGGACTGGGTGGTGAGGAACAGCCAGCAAGAAAATAGTCATCTCACTCCTGCAGCCACAAGAATTTGGATGAATTCTGTCTACAAACTAAATGAGCTCGGAGGAGGACTTGAGCATCAGATGAGGTGCCAGCAAGCTGGCACCTGGATTGCAACCTGGGGAGACCCTGAGAGGAGGGCCCAAGTAGCCTGTGCCCTGACCACTGACTCATGGAAACCATGAGATAATCCATCTGAGTTGTTTTCAGCTGATAAGTTTGTGGTAATTTGCTGCACAGCAATAAAAATCAAATGAGCTGGGTGGGGCAAGGGTAATTCAGTGGTAGAATTCTCGCCTGCCATGCAGGAGACCCAGGCTTGCTGTCCCGCAAAAAAATATATATATATATATCAGCCACATTGATCTTCGCTTACTGAAGCCTCTCAGAGCCTGGGAAGACAGAGTCAAGCTATGTTTGATACTGCAATGGGCAGGGACATATTTTAGTTTGAGAATGTTTGGTAGGAAAAAATTAACCATTGAACCTATAATATAGAGTTGAAACAAAAAATTTCAGGGCTCTTTGGTTTATGGATTGAAGTACGGAACAATGAGAGAGAGGGAGAGAGAGACTCCTTTTGCTTTTCTAGATCTGGTGCATTTGTTACATCAAACACTGCCATTGTGCTTCTGTCTTACTTATTCACTTATTTTAAAACCAGTTCACTACAATCGTGCCAAGAATGAAACAAAGCTCAGTGAATTCATCTTCATGGTCTCTGATGAACAGATTTGATTGATTTGGGGAATGGCGTATCCCTGCAGGCTAAGGCGTTGGCTCACAATGGTGGGAACAAGCACTGGATAAAGAGTCAGTCTGGGGATAGATGGCTGTTTAGACACATATTGGTGTGTGACCTTAGGGTGTGTGTGTGCATGTGTATAAATGCTGTACACTCTGTAAAGTGCCCCTAGGAAGAATAATTTTGTAGAACATAGCAATCTCCATTTCACAGTTGGAAAACAAAATAAAACGAAAACAAGGATGAGAGGCAAGCAAGATGCTGTGATTTCCCCATGAGTCTGGGACCCATTAGGACTCAGAGTCTGGTGTTGCTTTCTTAGGTGTCAAAACAACTGATTAATTGGATCATGTTCTAGTTTGCTAGCTGCCGGAATGCAATATACCAGAAACAGAATGGCTTTTAAAAAGAGGAATTTAATAAATTGCTAGTTTACAGTTCTAAGGCCGAGAAAATGTCCCGATTAAAGCAAATCTATAGAAATGTCTAATCTAAGGCATCCAGGGAAAGATACCTTGGTTCAAGAAGGCTGATGAAGTTCAGGGTTTCTCTCTCAAGTGAGAAGGGCACATGGTGAACACAGTCAGAGTTTCTATGTCATCTGGAAAGGTACCTGGTGAACACAGAGTCATCTGCTGGCTTCTTCTCCTGGCTTCCTGTTTCATGAAGCTCCCCGGGAAGCATGTTCCTTCTTCATCTCCAAAGGTCGCTGGTTGGTGGACTCTCTGCTTCTCGTGGCTATGTCGTTCTTCTCTACTCTCTCCGAATCTCTCATTCTCCAAAATGTTTCCTCTTTTATAGGACTTCAGAAACTAATCAAGACCCACCCAAATGGGTGGAGACACACCTCTACCTAATCCACCTTAATAATCACTCTTGATTAAATCACATCTCCAGGGAGATGATCTCTTTTCAGTTTCAAACATACAGTACTGAATAGGGAAAGAAACAGCTGTTTGAAGAAACAGCTGCCTTTACAAAATGGGATTAGGATTAAAACATGGCTTTTCTAGGGTACATACATCATTTCAAAGGAGCACAGACCATCAGCACCAATTAATCTTCCAAGGGACCTTTGGACAGCACTCAGTGGCTCCTAGAAGGCCATTGTGGGGAGTGTGATTGCTGCAAGGAGATACTGGTTCTTATCTCCTTCCTAGTATATGGAACACTGACCTATGTGGCTCCTGTGGGAGAGGGGACCACGTGCCTGGTTCTGCTCAAGGAGTTGTGAGTGGAAGTAGTGGAAGTGACTTCTGGGCTGGAGCATATAATGGTCTGAAAGGGGGTTCCATAACACTCCATACTGTTGGTAGTCCATTGACCTGCACCCTAAGTCCGGGATGAGGAGCCTAGTCACCAGTTGACCTGCCATGGACGTGTGACCCAAACAAAGAATAGACTCGTGTTGTTGTTTGAAGCCATTGAGAATCAATGGTTTGTTGTTACTGCGGCATGACCTAGCCTGCCCTGACTAATGGAGATTTCCAGGGCCACTTGGTGCAGTCAGCCATCCCTAGTGCTTAGGTGTCTTTATGACATGGCGTAATGACGTGACACATGCAGAAGTGCTACCTTATAGAGAATTATCTGGGGTGAGGGTAATCGGGGGCAGCTAGGTTTTCTGGTTAAAGGAAAAGCATTAAAATCTATTTGAAAATTTAGGATATGGGACTTTTTTATTATTAGTTTCAGCTTTCACACATTCACAATCATACTCTATATGCAATTTTGTTTCCTACCCTTTCCACTCATTTTAAACCTTTCTCCATGTTGTTAAAGAATTTGTCAGCATTACTTTTAATGGCTGAATAAATACTTCACAGTTGATTATGAAAGAACTTATTTCATCACCATCATTCCTTGTGGTGGACCATTTAGATCGTTTGCAATTTTGCTCTGGTATAAGCACAACTGCAATAAACATCTTTGCACATAAAGCTTATTTTCTGTTTAAGGTTATTTGCTTTGGCTAGATTCCCCAGAGTGGAATACCTGGGCAGAAATGTCCTGAAACCTTGCCTTTTTTAAACATCTATTTTAAAAGTTAAGTGTGTGTTCACATTGGTGACACAGAATGGGCTAGTCAGTGAAAACCATGCACACTTTCCTTAGTGATGCAAACTGATTTGGGTACTGGCCATCATTCTGACTGCTGGCAATCCCTGTCCAGGGCCTCAGTGACACAGGCCAAGCCCCAAAAGTCCATGCCAGCTTAGGAGGGTCTGACCAGGGAATAGGTCCCCAACAACTGCAGCTTAGTGCTCTCTGGCTCTAGCCCTACCTCACAAAACTCCCGTGGGCCCACCACCATTCCCGCCATCTCTTCTAGCAGTGCACGGGTTACTAGAGTGTCTCAAGGTCACCGCAGCCTGTGTCTTCCACCTTGTGATCCCCAAGCTCATTTGCTTCTGGCAACTGATATCTGCCCTCTGCAGGCGTGGAGCTGATGTCTCTTTTCCAGGGCATTGATTCTCTCTCTAAATGGCAGCGCCTGCACGGACCTGGGGTCTTGTCAACTTCAGATACGAGACGAAGGTGGGCCAGGATACCCTGTCCCCACCCATGTAAAGCACCTCTCTTGCCCGCCCAGGACCCAACACACAACTCTTTCCTGCCATCTCTTCCAGATCCTTCCTCCAACCCATGGACTTGACTCACATCCTTGGGGGCCCTGGAGACATCTGGTTGACCTGTGGTGTTGCCCTAAAAATCATTCTTGTCTTTCCATCCCCCAAGCCTGACCCATGCCCCAGGCAAAGCCTTCTTTTCCCTAGGGGCACTTTTTTTTTCATCCAGAGCACCACCATGGGAGATGTTAGCTGGTGGTCCCTCCCCCCACTGGGGAGGCTTTAGGCCTGGGAACGAACATCACCCCCACCCACCGAGGTGGTCTCTCCCACACAGGACACTGTCCTTGATGCAAAGCTGATACCAGCCTGCTCTCCTGCTCTCCACACCTGCTGCCTTCACTGCCCGGCTCTGGGGCCTGGCCATGGCGCACATGCACACTGATCGTTGGGGCAGGAGATGTCTGAGCCAGACCTGATCTGCAGAAAATTCAGCATCGCCCGGGAAATCTGTGTTGTGAAATTTCTGTTGATGTGTCTCCTAAAATGGAAGAGCTGGTGGGCCCTGGTCAAAGAATGTTCTGAGTGTTTTCTGTTGACAACTGAGAAACCCACAGCCCTCTTACCTGGCATTCCAACCTGGCCTTCATCTCCCAATATTTGAGGCCATCCTTTGAGGCCACCTCATTCATTCATTCCTTGCAAATGTATCGAGCTCCTCCTGTATCATCTTGTTCTAAATTATTGGTGGGGAGGAGGGAGAGTTGATGTCTTCAGTATCTTTTCTTCAATTGAAATTTTATTGCATTCATTTGGCAAAGGTCACTGAGCTGCCACTGCATACTGAGGATTCCCTGAGGGCAGGGGACACCCTGCGGGGGACAGTGGGCCAAGTCCAGAAAATCCCTTCCTTCATGCCACTCCCACCCCAGAGAGAAGTCCCATTCCAGCTTGCCAAAGACCTGCTCTCTGAGCATCAGGCAAGGTACGATACCAAACATTTAGAGCAGATTGGAGGAGATCGTTTTCATTTTCAGGGCATGATATCCAGTAAACGCTTAATATATTTCCCCGCTTCCTCACTGGGGGACCCTCCCTCCCGGGCTCTGGTCCCTCACAGCCTCCTCCACGAAGCCTTTCCCCACTGCTGGGTTCCCTGCGTGCTTGCCACTCCTTTATGGGGTCTTGGTACCCTAAGGGGAGAGACCCTCTTTTCCTCCCTGTGGCTCCCAAATAGGTGTGTCCAGGTTGTGTGCATTCAGAAAGAACAAACTGATAAACCACTGACCACATGTGGCCTCTCTCCAGGCAGCCACGCCGTGGCCCCACACCCCCTCCGTCCTGCCTCAACCCGAGGCTGCACTCAGAGGTCAGGGCTCTTGGAAGGGGAGGCTCTGGCCAGGTGCATTCACCGCACTTGTGGCTCAAGGTGGAGAAGCCTAGCTAGGGCTGAATGTTTTCCTTTGCCCCAGGCCAGATAGGCTGTGGGGACACCTGCCCACACAGCAGGTGGGCTCATCAGCCCTTCCAGGCCAGCAACATCCTCACAACCAGTCGTCTGTGTCTCCAGACCACCGAGGACTGACCCATGGACTGGGGTAATGAGATTCTCAGTTCAAACTAATCTCCAGCCACTCATGCCATGCTGAACGGGAGGAGAGGGCCTGGGGTCTGCAATGAGCATGGAGCTGGTTGACTGTCCCCTTCCCTCGGGGAGGACGGCCATGGGGCCCGCTCAGGTGGTGGGGATGTTTTAAGCCACCTGATTTGTGGGGCTTAGTTTTGGCAACTCTGGGCAACTAAGATAAATGACCTCTCTGGTATATACTAACTGTCATCACCCTGTTTCGTGGGATGTGAGTTTAGAGAGGCTTCCATTCACTCAGGGGATAAGCAAAATTGAGAATCAGCTACAGACTAAACCAAAAGGGAAGGACTAACACACCTAATGCACACTACATTAGGTAGCTGTTAGAGAAGCTAAAAAAAATGATGACAGTACTAAGTGGTGACAAAGATGTGGGGCAGCGGGAACATCTGGGCATCATAGATGGGGATGTGAAATGGCACAGGTGTGCCGGAAAGGGATGCGGCAGCTTACTGCAGAGTGACAAGCATGTGACTCACGCGACTCGGCCATCCTGCTCCTGGGTATTCACCCAAGAGAAATGAAAATGTGATTCTGTACAGAGGCCTGCTCACAAATATTTATAGCAGCATTATTCATAGTTTTCAAATACTGGAAACAACCCAAAGACATTGGTGGGTTGAGTGGAGAAATTGGTTCATCTGTACCAAGGAATACCACTCAGCAATAAAAAGAGGAGTAGTAGGGATCCACGCAATGGTGTGGCTGAATCACAAATGCACAGCGCTAAGTGAAAGAAGACTCGCTAACATCTGCATACTGTGACTCCTTTCATAGGACATTCTGGAAAAGGCATGTTCTAGTTCACTAGCTGCTGGAATGCAACACACCAGAGACAGATTGGCTTTTAATAAAAGGGGATTTATTTTGTTAGTTCTTCAGAGGAAAGGCAGCTAACTTTCCACTGAGGTTCTTTCTTCTGTGGGAAGGCACAGGGCAATCTCTGCTGGCCTTCTCTCCAGGCCTCTGGGTTCCAACAACTTTCCCCGGGATGATTCCTTTCTGCATCTCCAAAGGCCTGGGCTGAGCTGCGAGTGCTGAGATGAGGTATGCTGAGCTGCTTGGGCTATGCTTCATTGAGCTCTCTCATTTAAGCATCAGCCAATTAAGTCAAACATCATTCATTGCAGCAGGCACACCTCCTAGCCGACTGCAGATTTAATGACCAACAGATGAGGTTCACATGCCGTCGGCTCATGTCCACAACAATAGAACTCAGCATCCTCACTTGGCCAAGTTGACACCTGAATCTAATTACCACAAGGCACAACCATAGGGACAGAGAACAGGCCGGTGATTGGCAGGAGGGAAGGCTGTGTGGGGAAAGGGGGAAATAATTGATTATAAAGGGGTGTGAGGAAAGCTCTGGAGGAAATGCTCTGTATGGAAATAGGTGATGAAATGCTGCTCTAAATATATTAGACTGAAACTGTTCTGTACCTCGATGGGGACAGTGGATACATGACTATACACATTTGTCAAAATTCACAGGAAAGTACACCTGAAAAGGAGAAATTGTACTGCATGTAAAATTATGCTTTGATTTGTGGATCTTTAAAAAATACCGTGTGCAGCAGCTTTTCATTGTCTGAGGTTGAAGGAGCTTAATAAGTTATTAATTTTTTTATTATGTCAGTTTTAAGCTTATAAAACAGACACATACACAGAAAATACAGAAGTCCCACATACTGCCCCATCCCCCCAAATAAACACACAGCTTTCCCCTTATTAGCACTTTGCATTAGTGTGATATCTTTGTTACAATTGATGAAAAAAAATTATACTTTACCATAAACCATAGTCCATACTTTACATTAGGGCCACTGTTTGTGTTGTACTGTCCCATTTTTTTTTAAAACTTTTATTCTAGTAACGGATATGCAACTTAGAATTTCCCCTTTTAACCACATTCAGATACATAATTCAGGTTGTTAATTGCATTCACAATGATGTTCTCCCATCACCACCAGCTATTCCCAAAACTCTTCCATTGCCCCGAACCGAAACTCTCTACCCATTAAGCATTAACTCTCCATTCCCACACCTGCCCCAGCCTCGGGTAACCTGTATTCTAGCTTCTGACTCTATGAACTTTCTTATTCTAATTCGTTCACATCATTGAGATCATACAGTATTTCAAAACTTTTTTTTTTTACAAGAAATAAGGGTTTTTATTAGGGAATACATGGAAACTTTCATGTCATTTACGCAGCACTTGAGCTGGGAGTTTGAAGCCCTATGTTCCTCCTTCTCTTTAACCTTTAATAAGCTTTGAAAGTGCACATAGCTGAGCGAAGACAGCAACTGTTGGGGAGCTGCAAGGTCCCCAGCTGAAGGGATAGGGAAGAGAGTCCGCAGTGCCCAGAGAGGGGTGGTGGGACAGGAACTCGGGGACCTGCAAGGGGTCTGGAGGAAGAAGCCCAGATCAGTGACAAGGGAAGAAGCCAGCGGGGCCCAGGTGCTGTGTGTTCCTGGGTGGGCAGGGCCCAGCCAGGTGGGGCTGGGTAGGGAGGAGGCCTGCAGAGATGGGGCAGGCAGATAGGGGCTGGTCACGTGGGCAGCCCACCCATAAGCCCAGAGCGGGGATGGTGGGGACTGGGGGCTGGCCATAGCTCAGAGAAGATTCTGGCCTGGCTGAGAATTGGAAGGAGAAGTACAGTAAGGCCTGATAACCCAGTATCTGGGTGAGGGGTGCTGGGTCCTGGGTGAGGGGCTTTCCAATCTCCATCCCATTTAGTCCTCATCACAACCCCAAGAGCAAGGGCACATTTCCCCACTTTGATGGGGCTGACCCAGGCTGTCTGCTGTTCCCTTGGGGGACTCCCTTCCAGGGCTGTGCAGCTCCGGAGCCTGGCCCACCATAGTTGATGGCTGATCATGGGCCCAAACCCTCTGCAGGCCTCAGCACAGGCAGCAAGACCCAACCTGGACCCCAGGCCAGGCCCATGGGACGCGGCAATGTGACTCACTTCCGGCTGCCAGAGCAGGGCTCAGGTGGGGCCGCAGCCGCCCAACGGGTCTTGGGCCCGGCAGCTGTCTGACTTGACCACAGCAAGGCGCTGACTGCCAGGGTGAGGGGCTCGCTGGAAACTCCACATCCACTGGAGGAGCAGGAGAAGCCTCCCCTGGGAGTCCTGTGCAGCCCTGGTAGGGGGCAAGATGGAGCTTTTCGCCCCCTTTGAATGCCTAGGGTTGCACTGTTCTAACCCAGAGGTGCAGCTCAAAGGGCCTCCCCGGCTAGGATCACCCCTTTCATCACCCCAGACTCAATACCCAACTGTGCTAGGCACCAGAGGGGAAGGAAACCAGGTCCTTGCGCATAGGCCAGATCTCCAGCTCACTGGGAGAGAAAATCGTCCAGCTGGTGCCCGTTCCCTGGAGAAGAAGCTGGCCACACCTACATGGCCAGTTGCTCTGCCAAACCCCTGGCAAGTTCAGAAGATACTGAAGCCTTCAAATGCCAGAAGCACTTCTTAACTTCTCTGTCCTACTTGTGGCACCAGGGCCTTGAAAGGCTCAGGTTGGCCTGGAACTCCCCCATTCTGTTTAAAGGCCTCTTTTGTTTAGCGTGGACCTGAGCCAGCTTGCACCCCAACTGCCCCGTGGTTTGCTCCATTCAGTGGCTGCCTTGGCAATATGTTGCTGGGGATGTTCCCTCTTGCTTGCTACCTTGTAAAATGCCCTCTGCCCTCCAACTGTACATTTGAGGACCTGGTTTGGCCCCATTTTCCAGGAAAGTGGGTGCCTTGTGTGGTGTCTTGGAAGACACGTGCTGTGGCTGGATTTCATCATACAAAAATTAAAATTTTTATCGGGTTATGGAGTGCCCCAAAAAACAAAATAAGCCTGGGAAATATAACCTGTGACAGGCTTGGACTTCTCCAATTCCTGAGTGTCTCTCACACAAAACTACAAAGCCAAAGGCCAACCATGAAGGCCCCCCACTGGTGGTCTCAACAGCTGGGCAGAAGGAACCTGGCTGACATTTTCAATTAGGCTTCCCCGCAGCGGTGTGTCCCAGATCCCCGGGAATCTGGAACAAATGCGTGAGGAATTGGAGCCCAGGGAGGCTGCCTTTGTCAGCTCCCCCTGTCCAGGCTGTGTGTGGGAGGCCCTTCTCTGGAATTCCCAGGCCCGGAATTTCTCTGCAGCTAGATTCTGATTATGTTAGATTCTTTTGGCCAGATTCCACCCCCATGAGAAATGAGATGGGGTGGGGGTTGGGCTTTCTTTGGGGTCCAGAGTCTGCCCGTGTGGATGGACAATGGAGGCCAGCTGTGTGTACCCACATGGCAGCCAAAGGGGGCTGTGGAATATGGGGTGGGGGGGTGTTTCAAAATGAGTCTCATTGGATAGCTACACCAACTACACAGCTCCACACATCTGTTTGGCAAGGGAGACAACTGGTCAACCACCCATATGTTTTCTTATTTGAAACCATGAGCTGGTCCTTGTTAAGAGAGTTAAGCTCTTACTATTCAAGTTCAAAATCCGGCTGGCCCAGAATAACTGGTCCTTAATACACAGACACTTACAGACCTGTGTGATGCGTCCCTAACTCAGCCATCCAACCCCAAAGTCCAATTTTCTATTATTTACTTAATATTTTCTTTAAATTGATTCACTGTTATTGCTTAAGCAAATAAATTTTAAAAGGAAATTTTAAACCACGAGGAAAATAGAAAACTATTAATACTTGCCCTAAATAGGAGGGAACCATATTATAAAAGACAAAAATATATAAAACAGGTCTGTTAAATTTTAGCAACATATTGTTTTGCCAGATTTCTCAGACCCAAACTGTTCTCTCTTTGTTAAAAAGGGAAATTATCATGTGTTAGGACAATGTTAGAGACGTGCTTTATGGATTTAAAGAGTACTGGAAAGAGGAAAATATTCACATTATAAAATTCAATACTCTTTTATCCATTCATGCATGCATGCATGCTTTCACTAAATACTTATTGGGTGCCTGAGGGGATGCTTCTTAGGATTACAAATGCAGCACTAAATATAGGGTAGAGCTTTTTTCCCTTCCAGAGTTTATACTCTAGCAGAGCAGATGGACAAAGAACAAGTAAATACATGGAAGAAAGTATCTATTTTAGATTATAAGATGAAAATAAAGAAAACAGAGTAGAGCATGGAGTGTATTTTATAGAGGGGTGTGTTTTGTGGCGGGCAAGGGTGGGGAATGGATCAGGAGTTATGTTTCGGATGTGTGTTTTCAGATTCACACTCAAGTGGTGATTTAAGTGGTTGAGGCTGTAAGGAACCATTTTGGGGTGATAATTGCAGAGATTAACACCTGTAGTGTCAGAAGCCACAGGCCTAGATGTGACAACCCAGGGAGAGTGCAGCTAGAAAAGGGGCATCTGATGGTTGAGTCCTTGATAACCCCAATATTAGTAAAGGAGAAAGAAGAGGTGCTGGCCAGGACAAAGAAGGAAGGTGGACCCCTGTGCCTGCTGGGGTGCTTTAGAAATCTGGGGGGGCAAAAGCACTCTTGAAGTTTCCAGCAATCACTGAGAACATAGTGCTGGGAGATCAAGTATGATGAGGCCAAAGAATTGACCACTGAGTCTGAAAAGTTCATGGCCACTGGAGCAATTTTGGTAGAAGAGTAGAAGTGAAATCCTTGATGGAGTGGGTGAAAGAGAGAACAGGGAGTGAGGATGGGAAGACAAGGAAGACAGACTACTCAAATCCTTCAAAGACTTGTGCTGTTGTTTAATGACTCAATTGTGTAACTGCATTTGAAAGGATCTCTTGAGCCACCTAAAATCAAGGTCACTGGGTGGCCTGCAAATTCATGGGAAACCCTAGATTGACGGAGGCCCCCATCCTGCCTACCTCCTACCCCCAGTAACACCCAGAGAGGGTGGCCTTAAATTCACCCCCATCCCCACCACCAAGGGTCTTTCTTCTTTGAGTACCAGACACCTGGGGTCCCCCCCCACACACACACACTATTGCCCCTGAAGACACCACAGATGTGTAGAAGACAGCAGACACGTGCTGGGCTCCACAGCCACACACAGCCAGGGCCTTGATTCCAAAACACAGCTCCCATCCTGGTATTTATTGATTTTGATCCACATGATCCAATAAAAGCTTCGCCAGAGAGCCTTCGGGTCCAGTCTTAAGGATAGGGGGTTGGGCACGGGTGAGGAAGAAGGAAATGGAATTAAAAAAAAAAAAGCCTGTCTATAAAAAAATAGCTCTTTGCAAACCCGAGTTCCGTGGGCCTGGTCAGCCTCTGTGGCTCCTAGGAGGTGGCAGTGAATAGGGGCTCTGTTAGCGGCTGCTGGGCCTCCAGAATCAAAACATGCTGGGAGATCCCAGCAGCCCTGCCCCCAGGTTTGGCCTGCAGCCTGTGCCGGCAAGGAAGTGACCTTTCCTCCCGTAAGCTGTCTGCTGCAGCAGGTAACAGCCTGAAGTGGGAGGGAAAAACTCTCACATGTATGTGCAGTGTTTTTTCTTTTTGCACGAATTGCACCATTAAAATGCACTACCAAGACAAGGTTTGTATTTTCTTCGTGGGTTGGTTCAGGAGATTGCCTTCAGATAGGCTGATTGGGCACCCATCTTCTTTCTGTAAACATGGCAACCAGTATCAAAGAAGGCCAGTACTAACCATCTGAAAAACTAAACAGCTTGCCTTTGTGTGTGTGTGTTGGGGGCGGTGGAGAAAAAGACGATCACCAGCAGCCTACCAAGTGCCATGAGGTGCCTGGTACTTGCTTTCTCCTGGCATCTCCATTGAACCCCCTGTTTTGCAGACAGAGAGCTCAGGCATGAAGAGGGACCTGGGTAGCCCAGGCAGCAGGGTGAGTGAGAGGTGAGCAACATCTGATAAGTGGCTTCTTTGGAGGTTTGCCAACACATCTGACTTCTCGACGCCCAGTGGATATGGAGGCCTGTGTATCCCGGAACACTGGGCATGCAGCTGTTTCTCTGCAGGATTGAAGTCAATGCATGTCATAGTAGATATATAAGATGTAAATCTACTCTAAACCATTTGTCTAGAGGCACCACAGGCTCCCACAGGCTGCCTTTTGCCCCAAGCCCGTTCTGATTGACCTGCCTCATGGGTTCCCCTGCTGGTGGAGGTGGTGGAGGGGGGTATTTTGGCAGCGTAGGTGGATGCTTTCAGTCAGGGTATGTGCCCGCCCAGCCCCATACCCCCACCCCCATTTTCTCACATGGGCTCCACTTCCCACCTGCATCTTCCTGGCTCCCGTGTGCACCTGCCTAAAGCCCTCTCCATTTCTACATCTGCTTTCTCCCATGACGCTGGGACAGCCCTGTGGTATCAGAACCATCAGGTCCTTTTTCCCAGATGATGGCTCTGAGGCACAGAGACATTTAGCAACTTTTCTGACATCACAGAGCTGATTCTCATGTTTAGGTCTTAGGGCCTGCCTCAGACTCCCCAGTCCACACCTTTTCCTGCTCAGCATAACCCCTCTGGGTTGCATTTGGAATAGGCTGGTCCTTTACTCCATCCAGACACTCTAAGACCTGACAACTCTGCGGAATGTGGCCGGGGACCGTGGCCTGCTCACCCGACCCCCGAGCCCTACCTGTCTGCCAACGAGGACCCCATCACCACCTTTATACGAAGCTATCCTTTATTAAACACTTTGAAAATGTTTCTTTCATCCTTCCAATCACTCCAAAGGTTATTTTTAAACCCATTTTACAGAGGAAGAAACTGAGGCAGAAGGACTTGCCCAAGGTCACACAGCTGCCAGGTGAGAGATTCAAGAGGCAAGCATAGCTCTGCCTGGCTCCCAAGACTGCGGTCCTTTCCCTCACACCTGGCAGCTGCCCTTCAATCCCTGTGGCCTGGGTGGAAATGGGAGCAGTGCCTAAGGCCAGCTTGTGTTTTGCACTTTTGATTCTCAGGCTTCCTTTTTTATTTGAAGGCTGTGTGTCTGGGACAAAACCAAGTGGGAAATCTGGACAAACCCTGCACAGCACATTTCAGGCTCTCCCTGGAATGTTCTATCTTTAAAAGGGACGTGCAACCAGCTTTACCCTGATGGCCGCCGGACATCCCCCTTCCCTCTTCCTTTTCTTATGTATGGCTCCCAGAAAGAGCATGCTTCATTCTGTTTTTCTTCCTAGCAAGTAATACTAAGTGGGACAGGCCTGGGGGAGATTGAATCGCAGTCCCCCACATGACTTGGTCCTTGTCCTAACCCCTGGTGCTATGGGTGTGAATTCATTTGTAAAAACAGATCTTCGGGATGGCGTGACAGTGGCTCAGTGGCAGAATTCTCGCCTGCCATGCAGGAGACCCAGGTTCAGTTTCAGTGCCTGCCCATGCCCCCACCCTCCCCCAACAAAAAAATAAATCTTCGAAGGTCCTACTTGGACGAAGCCAAATTGAATCAGGGTGGGCCTTAATCCTATAAGACTGGAGTTGTTATAAGCAGAAATTTGAGCATGGAAGTAGAAGCCACAGGAGGTGGAAAGAGACAGAGGCCAGGTGACGGAGGCAGAGGCCGAGTTACGGACTGCTGACAAACCATCAAAGAAGGCTACAGACTTCAGAGAAAGCATGGTCTTGCTGATATCTTGATTTTAGATTTCTAGCCTCCAAAACTCTAAGACTGCTAGCTCCTGTTCTTTAGTCCAACCAGTTTGTGATATATGGTTGAGCAGCCCTGGCCAATTAGGCAAGGTCTGAATTCAGGTCTGGAATCACATTTCTCACCTGTGAATCTCTCCAGATGTGGGCATCATGTGTTAGGAGTTTGGAGACGGATCCAGCCCGTTAGCACTGGGGACCAGTACACCTCTCCACTCCTGCTAAAGTCCGGGCATTGCCTCAATACCAGAAGGCTACATCTTCAGTCCTCTGCTCAAAGCTTCACATTCACTACCCCCAGAGACCAGCCATGACTAGGAAGACCCTCTGAGGAAATGTCTCTATTCCCTTAAATTCTGCATTAACAGTGCTGAGTTCCAAGGGGTGCTGCAAAGAGAGAAAACAAAGTATGCAGAGACCGGAGACATGGAGACTCCAATCAGTTCCGTGAAAACTTCCTCTCTGAAGCCCTGACTGGGCGGAGATGAGAGATCACTTTTCCCGGGGCTGAACTTTCTCTCATGTTACAGGCTTCAAGGTTGCAGGCCCAAGGTGAACCTTCTCCAATTCATTTACTCTTGGCAAAACCCAGCTTCCTCTCTCAATAGAAATGAAAGCGTGGAAGGCTTGTAAAGTTGACTCCAAAGGCATCATGCATATCTACAAACTTTTAAAATACAACATTTGGATGAGTTGCATGGAGTTGGATCAGAAACATATGGCGTCGATTTTCTTTAAGCTGCACACGGGCCTCTGGAATTAAGGGAAAGGGGCTTGGCATGGTCCATTTGGGAGCCACAGATCTAAGAGCATTTGAAGCATCAGCAAATGTTCCCCAGGCAGAAGATTCTTTGGCCAATTCTTCTCAACTCTCATTTTCCTCCCAGCGGGACCTGGGAAGGGGGAAAGGAAATGAGGAATCAAGGGGGAAGTGTGCTGGTAAGGAGAAGTTCCTCAGGAAGGTGGATAGTGATATGGGGATTGTAAAACCTGCAGACACTTTGAGAGGTTTGGGATGGAGTTCAAGTGAGTTCTAAAATCCATATCGGAAACCAGTTTCCATTGGCTTCTTCCTCTGCAAGCCAGGCAGTGTTCCTTCTGGGCCAGTCGTGGACACCACAAATGAGCTCACACATCATTTAGAAACTACTCCCATCCTGTGGCAGCTAAGGACAGGCAGGGTGATTGAAATCACATCTTCTGCTCTTGGGAGATGCAAGCTCTTTCCGCAAAGCCTGGTAAGCTGTAGGTCATGGTTGTCTTGTGCTGTTACTTGACTGCTGTTTGAAGGTACGATCTGTCGTTCTCCCCCAGCTCACTTTTCAAACAAAGCCCTGTTTCCTAAGTGAATTCTACTTTGAAGACCTCAAATGATGCTTTGAGATCAAGTCAACTTTTGACACGTAGCCCAGGCCAGATCCCAGATGTTCAAGGAAGGACCAGAATGATCACAAGATGTGTGGCAAGGACATTGAAGGCCATCTCCCTTCTGACCTTCTGACTCACTTACAGCCTCACCCCAGGCTGACAGCCCCCTTCACTGAAGCCAACGCTGCCTGAGTCGCCCTGATTCAGAATTATCCAGTCGCATGTCAGCCTCAGAGCTAAATGCTGAGCCCCAAGAGTAGATTACACCCATATTTATTACCGGGTGGTGGGCAGGATGGGAATTTAACAGCCTGGGACGAAGCCTCAGCCACCTTGTATCTTAAGGGGAATCTGTAGCACTCTTGTGCTTTTTGTGGCATGCAGCTCAACAGTGATGCTTCATTTACCCTTGAATGGCAGGATCAGAGGTCTGGGTTTAAACTTCTTCCAGTAGCCTGTGGGTTTTAGGGTCAGAGTTTCCCACACTCCCTCTCCACGCCTAATATCTACAGCGGGAAGCCTGTGCTGGGCTCTAAATGTGTATCATGAAATTTATCTCATGTTGCCCCTCTTCCAAATGCTTATCAGTAGAATATCCTACTAATGCCTTTATCTCTTTATGTTTTTCTTTACCTCTAAGATAAAGACATGTAGGCAACCAAGTCTTGGTATAACCGAAGCTTATATAGGGCTTTCAATGTGAGCCTCCTGTCTGCTGTCTCTGCACCAGTGACTGTTGCCAGGCAAGGCTACGAAGTGGTGTGAGGGACACCCATTGGTGTGGGGGGAGAGAGCTGGAAACTCCAAACAACCAGGAAATACACAGAATACCTGTGAAATAGCAGAGTCACGGGGCAAGTTCCTCGTGTAACTCACGTGCTTTGGTACTTTCTATTTTATAATAAACAGGTAGCTCTTTGGTCATTAGAAAGCAAAAAAATAAAGTTTAAAAAGGGACGGGGTAATACATAGAACTGTAAAACCACATGAAGGAACAGTATATTACAGTAGTACAGACGGATGAGGGATTTAACTGCGGAGGTCAGAAGAGGTTTAGGAGGCTTAGGACAAGAGGATGAGGTTGATTTGTCAGGCAATCAAGGAGAAGGCCACAAACCCCTTTGACACAGGCACCAGGCACAGGGGACCACTGCAGGAGACAGCATGTGTCAAGGATTGACTCAGAATGGCTGAATTGCCAATAGGAGAAAGGGCTGGAAACGAGGAGGAAAAAGTGGAAAATACCATGTATGCCAGCTTCAATTTTTATACCAAATGGGGGAATGAGAGGGAGAGTAAGCAAGGCCCTGGCCATGAGTGACGTTTGCATTTTAGAATCTTTTTGGGGTCTGGCGGAGAGACCCAGCGTGGACAGTGACAGGCTGGAAGCAGGATGACAAACTCCATCAGGGTTTATTTTTAACCTGCTCTGAAGGCCAGCGGTAAGACATCCAATTTTGCTAAGGGTCTGTGCAAGGCATAACCATTGGTACAACAGCCCAGGTGGCACCTGCTTTCCCTGCAAGGCTCCCCCAACCAGTGTCTCTTCCCCACAGTGGAGAAGGGGTGAGCTGGGATTCAACAGCCCCATCCATCTTCATTAAGTGAAGCTTTTGTCTCCAAGAGGGCAGGCAGCCTTGGCAAAGCTGGTTGATGGAAGGGCTGTGACCCCAGGGTGTTGGGAAAGAAAGGCTAATTGACCATAGGAAAATCAACCAAAGCCCATCCCTGGGGCCTCGGCTCCCTGGTCACTTATTTCTCCTGAGCTGCTGGAGTCCTCGGCGACATCTCTCCCAACTCTTCTTGCACAATGGAGGGGCTGGCTGGGTGCTTGCTGGTCCTCTTGCCCGCTGGAGCTGTCCAAAGACCTGACAGCTGTCTCTTCGATTTGTGCCCCTGAAATAGCAGAGGAGTGGAATGAGCGACAGGGCTGCAGGGCCAGCAGGTGGTCAGAGAGCATGGGACCCATCGCTGGCCATCGGGTCAAGCCAGACCACATAGATAGAGCTGCTGCCCCATCTGCGTTGGAGATTCTCTCAGCAAGGGTAAAAATCCCCTTTGCTGGAAGGAATTTGCCAACAGGGCCGTTTTGGGTGCTGGCATTATTCTTCGAGGGATATTTGGGAACAATCGATCTGTACAAAAATCCCGCCATTGGCAAAGTGCTTTCTCATATCATTTAGTGGATTTTCCCTAAATGGGATTGGTGAAAAGGAAATGAAGAGACTGATGCCAAGCTGCTCATGGTCCCTCCTGGTGTGTGCGTGTGTGTGTGTGTGTGTTTGTCCTTAGGTACGTGTGTGCATATTGTGTGTACGCACATGTGTAAAGAAATCCATGGTTTCTAAGAGAAGCTCAGGGAGAGAAGGAGAGCACAGATGGGGTCCACTAACTAAGCCCAGACTTCATTTTACAGTCAAGGAAACTGAGGCAGAGAGAGGTTAAATGACTGACCGAATTAAAATGGGGATCCAAGCCCAGGCAATTGCCCGAGGCTCCTGCAGGCTTAGCCCCTAGGATATGGGACACCCTGAATGATAGTAGCGTCCCCAGTCTCCATGGTTGTCCTGTGGCTTTAAAAGGACTCTTGCATACCCAGCAGCCGGACCGGAAGCCAGTGTGAGTCCAGAACCAGGCTGTTACAACTTAGTAGGATGGAGTTGTGCCCTCCCAAAAGCTATGCTGAAGTCCTCTTCCCCAGTACCTCCAAAAATGACCTTATTTGGAAATAGGCTCATTACCCAGGATCATACTGGGCAAGCTCAAATGAGGTCCCACTGGAGTAGGGTGGGTCCTTAATCCAATGTTGCCTGGTGTCTTTATGAGAAGAAGAAATTTGGACACAGACAGACAGACAGAGGAGAGAATGAGAGATGACTGAGTCAGGACACCCCATGGATCACCAGCAAACCACTGCCAGAAGGCAGGAGAGAGGCATGGGACAGATTATTCCGTCCAGACTTCAGAGGAAGTGTGGCCCTGCCGACATCTTACTTTCAGACGTGTAGCCTCCAGAACAATGAGACAATCAATTTCTGCCATTTTAAGCCACCCAGTTTGTAGGACTTTCTTAGGGCATTCATAGGAAGCCAAAATACAACACTATTCTGTTCTAGCCACTAGGGCAATGGGGAGAACTGTCTCTAAGCACCAAGGCTGAAATTGCAAGCATGAGTGTGGCTGGGGAGGGGGCGGGCATCAAATCCCACGGCCCCTGACACTGAACATTTTGTTCCGGGTATCTCCCGATCCCAAGTAGGAGTTACAGCTTCTCAGTCTGCTTCTGGGCCTGGAAGTGGGCTGCACAGCAGAACATTCAAAGTATGTTCCTTGACAAAACCTCGTCTCCATTTTGCATGTCTGATATTCATGGGTCCTTCTGATGTCGGTAAGTTACTCTTTGGATCTTGCTCGATTCATTCATTCCACAGATACCTACTAAGCAAAGTCCCTCTGCCTGTCACCCTTTTCGGCATCAAGGGGGCGGCAGTGAGGAAAACCATTCTGGTTCTGCTTATGGCACTCCCAGGAAGCAGCAGGCAGAACAGGGAAACCCAGAGGATGCAGCACATGGCATGGGTGCCATGGAGAGCAGATACAGCCTGGCAAAGGCGACAGAGGATGGCGAGGGAACCATCAATAAACTCAGATATATGTCCAACCAATCTTCCCTTCTCCAGCCCCTCTTTGCCCTCACTCTAGAGGGGCTGGTGCCGCCACTTCCTGGAACTGATAGAGGCTCAGTGGCAAGCTGCCTCTCTAGGTTTGGGATTCTGCTCAAATGTTTACCAGTTTATTGCTTGGCTTTTTACCTTCCAGTATTTGTTGCTAATAACTAATCTGCCTCTTCTAAAAAAAAAAGTGTATTTCTTAAAATCCCTTTATTGCCATTTTAGTGCAGTTTGGTGAGGGAGATGAGATAAATGAGCATGTTCAATCAGAAATTCACAGTGGATTTCCAGATCTGGAAATACACATTTTCTTCATACTCTCCTGATAAAACTACTGAAGACTTACTATAGCAAAGTGAAAAAGGTTTTCAATGAGGTGGAGAAAATGTATATTTTCAAGCAAATGAAAATATAACCCAGTGCTCCATTATGGGAAAAATGATAGAAATCGTTGGCCCAACCAGAGTGTCCTGAGAATGGTTTCAAGAAAAAAAAGTGGATTGCATACAACACATAACATGATTTAGGGGCTCGGAAACCTTAGTGATAAAGTGAAGGTCAATTATTCTTTTTTTATGATAAGGAAAATTTATGCAAAAGACATTCCAAGAAATATATGTATAAGAAAATCATAGCCCAATAGGGACAAAATAGCTGTTGCATGATTTCTGGGAAAATTATAGACAATAAGAAAAGAGGGCCTCCTTGACATATAACAATTTTGTTTGACTAACACTGGTTTGGGAACAAAGTCTTATGTTCTTTCTCCAGGGTCTCATCAGCCTAATGGAATATTGCATCATATCATAAAAACAGTTCATTTTTATTCTTAGAATTAACCTATAGATAATTAGGAGACTAATTATCATCTTTCATAAGTGCTAATGGCCACATCATTTTCATATTTTAACATCTCTGAAACATTTTTTTAATTAAGAGAACATAAAATAATGGTGTGCCTTAGAATTGATGCGTGTTAAGTTTAATGCAATATGACATATTAACTGAGGGGAACGGAAAAATATAAAACTTAACAGTTTGAGTAAGAATACAAGTGTCAGAAGTTGAGTTGGAGCAGGGAGGAAAACGGTATGGAAAACAGAGGTTTAAATTCCTTCTTCTTATATGGTGTGGGTGGAAAAGGCAAATAGAGATCAAGAATTAATATTGAACATATTTTGCAGTTATAAAGGTGAACTAAAAGAACCGAAAGAGAACTACAAGAATTACACATATATAAAATTTGGGATGAGTTAAATCTGATGTAATTTAAATTTCTATTGTTTGTGGGCCGGGGACAAGAGAACTGTTGCAAACCAGAACTCTAACTGAATTATTTATTGCTATGAGAGTCACCACCAGGAAAGGTGAGACTTCAAGAAGCCTTGAAATGTGACCTCCCCTGAAGAGTAGGGTGGGAAGGCAAGAGGAAGGGAGAATTTTATTTTCTTCTCTCGGTTGTTTGGAGTTTTATTTCTAAGTGTGTCCTTTTTTTTCTAAAATTCTGTCCCCACCTTTACTTTTCTTCTTTCTTTCTTTTTTCTCCCACTGCATGGTATCTTATGTATGTTTGTAAGTCGCCCTAACATTTTTGTAACAAGACTCAGGAGGCATGAATAACTAATATCATGCCCCCATCAAATCCATAAAGTAGACTGCCTGCTCCCATTTCACAGATGGGCCCGGTGTCCACTGCAGGCAAATCCGGTGGGAGCATGCAGTTGGAAGCATTGCAGCTTGGCTCCAAAGCCCATTGCTCTTAGCACCGTTTCTGGTCATAGACCAGCCTCCATGATATTCTCACAATCAACATGCTTCCCAGAGAGTGGGAGGAAGTACGAATACAGTGAACATGAGATTGTCCAGGATATTCATTTATAAACCTCTAAGGGAAGAGACTGGCAGAGTAACCCCTATGTCTGAGCAACTCCCAAGCCTTGAGAGCTAGTGAGACCAGCCATGTGCTTGGACCTCAGCTAGATGGAGCCACGTGGCCAGACAAGGAGGGGGCCGGGCCAGGGGCAGTTGCCTCCCTGCAGATGCCATACGGGTGGGACCCCAGACCCCCAGCTGGCCCCCTTCCTCCAGGCTGCTCCATTCACCCTACCCTGTGCATCTGCCCCTCTCCCGTGAGAACCATGGCTCTGATTTCGCAGGTAGCTCCCTGGACTCCCACTGTGGGCCCAGGCCAGGCATCCTGAGCCAGAGGAGAGGTGAAGATGACTCATGAGTCCCGGAAGTGAGAAGAGGAGAGGGAGAGAGCCAGGAACAGCTAAGCCTCTGCCCTCGTGGTCAGAACCCCCAAGCTGGGGCCCTCTCTCACGCCTCGGTGTTATCTGTCTGTGAAGACATCTCCGTGTGGCTCAGGGAGCCTCTGACTCAGCGCTCCTCTAGTGTCTCTCGCTGTCCCCTAGGTCAGCTCAGCCTGGCATACAGATGGTGCTCAATAAACACCAACCCCTTCCTCTCTAGCACCCCTGCGTCCTGAGCCACTGCTGCCCTTCACTCCCGGGGGTGCCTTAGCTCTCCCGGCTCTCAGCTTTCACTCCCCCACACTCCAACGTGATAAAAGCTCTGGCATGATTTATCCAACACCCTCTCTGCTCCAGGCCCCAGACCCCCGGGACCGTGCACGGAAACAGGCTCCATGTGCTTCCAATCGGGCCCTCTGAGCTCATCGCATCCTTGCTCTCTCCGAGCTGGGGGATGTGCGGACGCCCTGGAACTGGCTCTCGGCTCTTTGTAAAGATGTTTTTCTTAGAAGCGGGAAGTTACGTCCTGCCAAGAAGAAATGAAAACAAAGCCCCCCAGGGTTCATTCGGGGTTCGTGGGAGTTGGTGCTGAGCCGTTGCAGGGCGCTGGGCCTGGCCAGGGAGGAAGTTGTTAGGGGGCCCTTGTCTGGAACCCTGAGGAAGTGGGTGAGGTGGTCCTGGCAGGGCATCTGTCTAGAGCAGAGGGGAGACACGAATCTTCCCACTGCCACCCAACACTCCCTGGTGACCCCAATATGGCCCCTCTGGCTTCTCCACCCCATTTCTCTGAATCCCTGTAGAGCCTGGGGGTCATTTGGGAAGGACCCAAACAAACCCAGAGGCCACACCCTGTCTCCAACCTGCTGTGCTGTGCATTCTTAGACAAAGGGCAGCCCCTCTCTGGGCACAGATCCTGATCTGTGACCCCAGGGTGTTTCTCTATCCATGACCCCACAGCCTCCCCAAGCCTGTTGCCATCAGCAACTCTCTGGGGTATGGGCACCTTCGATGAGGGCTCCCAGGATCCCAATTACTGTAGACCCACGGCCAGGAGCCTGAGCAAAACCAGCACCCACCCCGGGCACACTCTTTGGATGGCAGCAAAGAATCAATTTCTACCTTTTTCATTCATTCACAAATATTGAAAAGCTTCCAATTGCTCAGTGGAAAGGCTAGGGCTTTGGCCTGAAGCCAAAACCAGTTCTGCTATTTACTCTCTTGCCATGTTGGGCAGACTCAGTGTTCTCAACGGTAAAATGGGGATAAAAATCTTTACCTTGCTGGCTTCTCACAAAGACCCAAGACTGCCTCACATCCCTCAGGGAAGTCTGCCTACATGCTCCTCTGGGTCTTCTGTCACCCAAGAAATAACCACTAAGCTGCAAGGCAATGAAGGCATTTATTTGGGGGTCTTAGAATTGCAATTTGGGGAGCATAGGTTCAAGTAGCAACCCAAACTATGCCCCATCTTGGCCTTTCCAGGCAAAGGTAGTTAAAGGGAAAGAAGGTGATTAGACAAGTTGCTTGTGGCTGGTGGATCTTTGGGGTACGTTAGTGGTCCTTCAGATTATGGTAAACCATGTTCTTTATTTGTGGTTTGTTTAATGGGGTCCAGTTGTACTTGGGGTTTTGAGGAACACTATTGCTTGAGGCTTCGCATACCTGGGCAGTTTGTGAACTCCGGCTGAAACCTGCCTAAAAGTATCCTTTTTAGTCAAGAATGACCTCCTGAAATTCAACTTCCCCCAAGTTGAATTCTTGATATTCTCACAAGCAGTGTGGACAACCAAAGCTATAAGCTGAGCCCCCAGTCTTGGGGTTTGTTCATATGAAACTTAACCCCACAAAGGATAGGTCAAGTCTACTTAAAATTTAGGCCTAAGAGTCACCCCCAGGAGGGCCTCTTTAGTTACTCAGATGTGGCCTCTCTCTCCAGCCAACATGATGAGCAGTCTCACCACCCTTCCCCTCTCTGCGTGGGACATGACTCCCAGGGATGTGTACCTTCCTGGCAACATGGGACAGAGAACCTGGAATGAGCTGAGATTCAGCATCAAGGGATGGAAAAAAACCCTAGAATGAGCTGAGAATTAACATCAAGGGATGG